>JAODUO010001278.1:67500-112500 GCA_025642075.2 Ridgeia piscesae
GGTTAATGACATTTGTTATGAAATGTTTGTTAGTTGGATAGGTTATAAACATAACCTATAAAACTGTACCTAGGGTAGCAAAGTTGAGCTTGCCGATAAAATAACTTGTACCTGTTATTGCAGATAAAATAAATTGTGTTATTGCAGATGAAATCACTTATAGCTATTATTGCAGATGAAACAATGTGTCAGTGTTACTGCAGATGCAAATGTAAATGAAATAGCTTGTAACTGATTCTGCAGATTGAATAACTTGCAACTGCTAATAACTTGTGAATGTTGTTGCAGATGAAATAACTTATAACTGTTATTGCAGAAAAAATAACTTGTAATTGTTATTGTAGATGAAATAACTGGTAAATGTTATTGTAGATGAAATAACTTGTACCTGTTATTGCAGATGAATGAACTTGTAAGTCTTATTGCAGATAAAATAATTTGTATCTGTTATTGCAGATGAACTAGCCTGTACCCCCTGGGTAACTCTTATTCATATGAAATAACTGGTGTTATTGCAGATGAAATAACTTGTACCTGTTCTTGCAGCAGTGACCAGGTGCGTCTGCGGCTGCGAGACGGCCTCGTCAAGTTGTCCCAGAAGTGTATCTCTGACGACACGTACCTGCCCAACATCTTCACCCACCTGCTTCAGAGCCTGGACGATGTTGAGGTCAGTCTGACCTTCATTATTGACCTACACCAAGGTCACTCAGTCAGCCTTTCTATCATTATTGATTATTTGTTATTATTACCTTAAAATGTAATGACAAATTTATACCAGTAGAAATAAAAATACTTTTCATGCTAATTTAATCACTTAAAAAATCTTACATAAAACAGCAGATTTCGCCTTGTTTTAGATATATCTCGTAGCCAGATATAAATGTCGACAGAACACTAGGATTGGGTACGTGTTAACCAGTGCAAAACGTTATACAGATGTGTACCGTTTCAAGCAAGTACAATGTGGGTTTCTGTTTGTGTGGTCCAGGACAAGACTCGCATGTTGACACTACAGGCGATGACTGAACTACAACGTCAGCCACACTGTGCTGGCGCCATCAGCAGTCTGTCAGAGTACGCACATGACATCATCGAGAAAGTTCTTCAGCTGCATCTCGATGGCAATCTCAGGGTAATGACATCAGTATTTCTTGAGCATACATCTTATGTCATCTTGTAACATTATCCCTAATAAATTACAGTCATATATTGGTGATGATAAAATTATGTGGAACCTAAGTTCGAATATGGATATCTGTAATAGCTTGAACACATTCGTGTGAGCATAATCGAATCCCATTTATTTAATACCAGCCCCTACCTGGAAGTGGTAGTTACCTTACATTTCTTTACAGCAAGTTGCATTCTCCTGGAGGTGTACATAAATTACAAAACAACTGCATGATATAGCACTACATATGTACATACAAATTAAATAAATGAATACAAGGTGAAATGATTAACCACATAGATATTCATGTAAAAACAGAAAGGTGGTGGTATAGTCTGCAGATTTAGATTTCTTAAAGGAAATAAAACCAAGGCTTGCATTTGCTAAAATCTGTTTTCCATGTGTACACAAAGTGTAACATTGTATATAACATTTGACAACAATAAAAAATGAGAGGTGACAGTGGAGAGGTGACAGTAGAGAGGTGACAGTGGAGAGGTGACAGTGGAGAGGTGACAGTGGAGAGAGGTGACAGTGGAGAGGTGTGACAGTGGAGAGGTGACAGTGGAGAGGTGACAGTGGAGAGGTGACAGTGGCTGGTGTGATGCAGGTGAAAACCGCTGCGGAGGACTGTGCCGCCATGCTAGTGCGCTCGCTGCCTCCCAACCGCGTCATCCAGGTCCTCATCCCCATCGTGGAGAGGAGCCAGAACACAGTGCAGCTGGCTGCAATCAACATGATGTCAGAGGTACGTACCTTCGTATCAGACAGAGGTAGGACTTAGTCCTGATTGCAGAGGTACCATACCATAGACACAGATTGTCTAAAAGACATGCACTGCTTTTTACAGACATGAAACCACTCACAAAAACAAATTTTCAGGAGTGAATGCAATCTGTAAAACGATTTGGAATAAATACAATATAGTACAATACAAGGAGTGGTGAAAGCAACAAACAGCGGATGTCTGATTTAAATTAACTTGTGATATTCACTAGCTCCCTCGATGTGCTCTGTTGCCTTTGCTCCGCTTGGCAATACATCATTAGCAAAACACTTTTGATTGTTTAAGCACTGACTCAGGAGAGACAGAGGATATCCTGCAGCGTCTGTCCAATGATGTATTGTGGCTAGTGTAATGTTTTGCCCCAGTCTTATCTCCAAGGACAGTGGCTTCGTAACTATTGGTTTTAATGTCGGAAATAGACACAAATGCATAAGTTGGAAGAGGGCAATTTGGTATGGCATAGCATCCTGTAGCTACACCTGTATTCTCCAGTCAAGTACTGTCACAAAATGTCAGGTGACAGTTGGTGGTGTTTGCAGACTGTCAAGAGACTGACAGAAGATGACGTGACAGCAGTCATGGCGAAGGTGATCCCAGGACTACTGAAGGTGAGGCTTCCCAGGAGGCAGTAAAGACACTAACCCCTTCACCCATTCAGTCTCTCATCTCACTCAACACGACATCTCATGTGCAACTAGTCAGCAACCCGGATGCAGATTCTAAACCAAGACAGAATCAGAAGACATGTAAACTTCGTACACATCCTTGCAAACCAGGGCTGATTGTCGTACAAAACTAGCCCTGGCGGATCCCCTATGCAAAGTGTACTAGTTAGCAGATTAGAACTAGCCATGAGAACAGGGTCTCTGAGAGTTCCAGTATAACAACCCGTCCGCCCAATCGCACGAGCAGCTGAATGGTTTTGTGTATTCAGATATCTGCTTCTACCTCCCAAACATTGCATGTCACATGAGCAGCAGGTGGCTGAAGTCAGCAGCGACCCCTGGCACGGGAGGATGAGTGTGCATCTAATGATTTATAATTGCTAAGTCGTAGTTTGCCTCCATCACAATCAAAATGATGCACGTAACGTCCCAGCTTTTTTCAACAATAATAATAGTGATTATGTATTCCTAGTGCAGACAAATCCTGCATAACATTTTCCCTCGAAAAACTTCATGCTAGAATTTCACCAAAATGTATGAATGCGCAATGTGTTCCACCTTCGACATCCATTTTTCTTGGCTTGCCAGACCTTTCGCATCCAAGTGACTAATGGGTAATTTATTCATGTCATTTGAAGTCAGTCAAATAGTTACCATGGTACTCCTGGTAAACTAGATTATTTCAAGAACATGGCACCTTGCACTTTGTATAAGTTTAGTCATGCATGTTGACTGTTTGTGTTGCCAGGGTTACGACAGTGTTGTTGGCAACGTGCGCAAGGCCTGTGTGTACTGTCTGGTGGCACTGCACGAGGCAGTGGGCGAGGCAGTCCTCCAGCCCTACCTCTCACATGTCAGCGAAACTAAGGTGAGGGGGATAGGCATGCGAAAAAGCCACGACGGTATCATTGAAAACATTAGTAATGAACTTCATTTAAAACACTGGTCTCCAGATTATGACTCTGTTCAAATGCTATTATATAGTCTTCTATAAAATAGTACAGCGTGGTAGTTATGTATAGATAGATAACATTAAATTTAGTGATAAAAATGTAAATTTGGCGTGATAGAATTATTTTAGCAATTGTGATTATGAAGAATTCGAGAACATTAGTTAACGCAATTAAATGAGTGCAGTGCAGAATGGCAGATTTTAAGTGTAGTTCAAATCTCATGTTGATGTCTAACAAAACGCTATTAACTGACTGTTCAATGGGCAGTCTTACATTTTGGTTCCAATATGAAATAAACAAGTCTGCTGTGGTTGGAACGTTTTATTTACAACGTTCACAGATAGCAAAGTAAATAGACACATACAACTAACCCAAGAAGACACAAGAAACAGTCCATTTCACTGCCACACACTTGTCAACAGGAGAATCTGAGATCATCTACACACTTACTTTTTATAGGCTCCTCGACCATATTTTTATGCTCTTTGACTGTATTCCTAGGATGTCAAACTGTTACATTGCTGTAACCAAGTATGTAGGCAGATCTGGGATTGACGTTAGATTGAACCTCAGAAAGTGTGATGTGGCAGTCGATTTATTTACAATAATTTTTATGTTCAGGTTCTAGAAATGGCATAGCTCTGCAGTTACTTGGGTAATAGTGTCGATATTTATGGGATACACCAGGAAAATGTTCCAGTTGCGTGTTTGGATGTTGACAGTTTGCAGTAATAAAATGACAATCGAGGAGCACCATCTGCTCTGAGCTAGTAAAGAATGTTAGTGAAATGGTTCTCGGATTCCACTAATAGATGCGATGATTTGGTAGTATCTTGTTTGACAAGTGTGGTTTATTTCTGCAGAGGAAACTGCTGAACGTGTACATCAAGCGGGGAACATGAAGCAAGAAACACAAGAGAACTGAACACAAGATGACTGAAACACAAGAATCACTTCCATCCCACGTCACATTCCTAACTCGACTATCTTCAGTGCAGATCTCCACAATAGCCACGTTTCTTACCGTCACGCAGCAGAACAATGGGTCTACCTAACTGCACCACCAACTGCAATGTTGAATGGCCTGGCTGTGATATATTTAACAGTTTAATAAGTTATTGAGCAAGAGCTTGTGTACAGATTCATCCATCTTTATGCCATCCTCATCGCCGAAAAGCAACAAGCCTGATGGATTGTCACGGGGGACAGGTCAAATCGAAACTACATTTCGTTAAATTTTAGAATTTACTTTATTATGGGATGTATTTACGGACCATTCTTCACACCTGTCGGAGTGTGACAAAATAGAAACTCAGATCAGTGGCATTCAGAACCGTGGAACTGCTGTTGGTTCTGGGAAATAAACAAACTTTACATTCTGCGTTGCTGTCTTCGTGATTACTGGTTCACCCCACCTGTTGCCTGGGTGTTGACAGAGTCCCCATCTAACTGACAGTCATTTAGGATGTGTGTGTGTGTGTGTGTGTGCGTGCGTGCGTGCGTGCGTGCGTGCGTGCGTGCGTGCGTGCGTGCGTGCGTGCGTACGTGCGTTTTGACATCTTATGAAGTATTTAGCCACATTGACATTACTGCACTGACAGTTCATAAACAAACATACACCAGGAAGTAGGGACACATTTATACAATGAACTTATACAATATGGGGTAAACAAAACTGCTTCGAAGCAGCAAGAGGATTCAAATTCACGTTCTCACATTTCGTATCCGCAAACTAGGGTAACTATCAGAGATAGTTTTACAGTAAAACTGTATAATATTTTCTAATAGTATTTACAGCTACAGTGGTAGTAAAACTTTTACTACCACTGTAGCTGTAAATACTATTGATATAATACTATGTCATATTATATGTGACCCAGCACAGCAAAATCAGGAATAAGTCGGGATTGCCGAACCTGGCAAATCAGCTTCAAAGTGCGCGAATGGGTATTTTTGGATGGAAAGGTCGATTTTCAGATATAGGTGAATTTAGTTAATGTAGTTATCGTAGATTACTATTATGCTGTTGTAACATCATAAAACGAGTTATAACATTGCTAAAAAGAGATATTTGGAACAGCTATGTCGATCTCAGTGAGCATGAAGAACGAAAAATGTGCTTCATTCAGATGCATCCTGTCCGCCGTACATCTTGCCTACCCCCGCCATATTGGTATCGTTTTGAAGCTGAACTATTATGGGATGTATTCCCACGCGCGAAATTTATCACATGTCAGTATAAAGCCAATTAAAATGCTTGAAAACGGGGCTGAAACGTAAACAAGAGCACGTTGGCGAAATCACGTGATATAATGCGCCCCGCTGATTGGCGGCTGACCTTTAAACCCACAAGAAACCATGTTTGTTTTGCTTCGACATCGGGTGCACCGGACATCGTTTTTGCATAAAATCTACGAATTCTAATTTATTATTAAGTTGTCAGTGCCGTAGTTTTAGTTGTTAGTTACATAGGTTTTAACCTGTGCAGTGATAGGCTCAACAACAGTATGGATGTTGCACAGCAGCGTGACATAGAAATCGATCGACCTAGGCCTAGCGCTCAGCGATGGCCGCGGTGGCAAAATCTGCGCGGAGTGTTTGACAACGAATCTTTGACACAACTATTGGGTGCGTATCGGATGGGGAGTTTACTGGATTCGTACGTGTCAGACAACAACAGTGAATCAGGGAGTGTCGTTTTGGCGCTGAGTGCAAAAGTGGCGAGGAAGACTAATACCAAGTGACAGCTGACATTGACAGCTTTGATCATGGATCGCAACGCCAACGCTGCTGAAAATGTACTCGTAGATTTATACCAAGAACTTGAACACGTTCGTAGATTCATCTGCGGTTGCAGGTGTTTTATGCTAGACCTTGCTGTCAACAATTCATGGATTGGCAAAAATATTTGACAGCCCGAACGAATGCAAAGGAGATGACAGCCAGACTGAGGGTAAGTTATACTAGCTCTATTGACTGTTTTGCTGTGGTGGCAGGCTCAGCCTCACTCATTGTCACATTGAGCTCTCTAACAATGACATGCCATGACTCAGATAAACCCGTGGCTTTGCTGTGACTGTGAGAGTATCAATGTCACTGGTAATGTACTAGTACGGTAATATACTAGTACCATAATTCATTTAGAATTATGTTGTTCACTTATTTATACCTGCTTGTTATTATCGTAGATCTTCATGAAATTAATGATCACATTTATTAGGTAGAATATTTTTTATTATTAGGGGAGGAGTAATGTTTTGTAACAGGTAAGAAAGAAAACATTTTTATTTACTGATGTTAACGAATGGGATGGAAGGTTTATAATATTCAGAGCTGACTCTAAATGATCCAAGGTATTCGTCAATTATGCTGTTAGCCTGCTTATTTACCTAGCTGCTGGGCTCATTATGTATATGTCATCTGATTTAAAGATCAACTGTCCATATCTCCAGTTTGAAATAATTGACAGTCATTACATAAACTTTTGCAGGATTAAATGTTTCGTATATAGGAAGTTAAGACCATTATGTTTGTTTTGTATCAGGTTTACGTCTGAAGAACCCAGTGTCGTGCTCGCCAGGAAGCAGCCATCCGATGACAAACAGCGGTTCGATTTGCAGCACAGGCGAGGAGTCTACCCACCTGCTGCTCTACCTACAGAACCATCACCCCCATGCCTCAACATCCACCAATAGTGTTTGTTTTACAAGATCAATGAAGTCTGCGGACATCAACTGTCCAGAGCAAAGCCGACACATCCGAAGCCGCACCAGTCCACTGCTGCAACAGTCTTCCCATCACGTGAAGTGGCTGCTGCCATTGGCACATCAAAAAATGACAAAAGAAGCAGTGACTGTGTCCGAGTGTGTCGTGCTGTGTCAGAAACAGACAGAACACATGGCTAGATTCTGTAAACATTTTACTGTCGATTTCCGATTTGGTGCAGAATGTTCAAAAGGGATATCTCTGGAACTATAAGAGCTGCAAAGGTGAAATTTCACCACACTGTGCACATTGATGTGGCCTACAACTGTGCCAAATTTCACATTCCTGTGAGCTGTCTTCATGTTGCAAATGTATTAAAATACTTCATTAAACTTTAAAGCTGTTTTTCTCAGAATCGGTTTTCAGAAAATGACTTGGTACACCTTCTCTTTATAAAACAATAACTTGGCGACCAATACAGCTAGACATTTGTGTTTGGTACCATTGGAAAGCCCATAAATTTACCTTTCACATGGTACCTTTAACTCAAAAAGTGATTTTCCTACTTATTCCTGATTTTGCTGTGCTGGGTCACATATATGGAAGGCATTATATAGATCAACAAATCGTTTGTGTGTTCGACATAGATAAGTTAAATTACAACAATTTATGAAAGAATTTCAAACACCACATTAGTCAGTTCTCATTAATATTCGTGAAGTAATAACATGTAAATTTGTATGAAACAGACTTTAATTCCATCCAAATTGTGCCGTTTGTTTTCGCACAGAAATGTTTATTGAAGTAAATAAGAAAATATACATCGAGTAGATAGGAGCTATAGTCAATCCAAATGCAGCTTGAACGTAATAGGACAGCGCCCAGTGGTCAAATATATCTAAGTTTGAAAAATTATTTAAAATATAGGGTGGCTCCATGCTCATCAAATCATGGTCCCATATCCTCTAACTGGTATGTTATTATGTTTCGGTAATGGCTGCAAAGCAAGAGAAGATACCATCTCGAAGACACTTGCTAAGCTGTACACTAAATGCTTATCAGAAAGACGAATACCAACAGCGTGGAGGAATGCTAAGATGGTGATAATCTTCAAGAAGGGGAATAAGAAAGACCTCAAGAATTACAGACCGATACGTCTACTATCATACATTTATAAAGTACTCACAAAAGTACTCACGAAAAGGCTAGAGTATACATTCGACGAAAACCAGCCACGAGAGCAAGCTGGATTCAGAAGCAGATACTCAACGACAGACCACATCTACGTCGTAAACCAACTGAAGGAGAAGTGCAGATAATATAATATCCAACTCTGCATCGCATTTGACCTTTTAAAAAACTATTGGCATGGCTAAACAATTTATTGATTGGAAGAACCATGAAAGTCATACTCAATGGTAAAATGTTGAAATACCGGTCGACTCTGGTGTCTAACAAGACACAATCCTAGGCCCTTTGCTCTTCCTGTCACATCAATGACTTACCAACATCTGTTAAATCTCAAGTTCGCCTGTTTGCAGACAACTGTCTATTATACAGACAAATACACATATTCCATTACCATATTGCACTCCAGAATGACTTAGTACAACTTGGAAATTAGCCTATACGTGGGCGATGAATTTCAATACAAGTATAAATCATATATCCAGCATAAAATACAACACGTTTCTTCTATAGCCTAAATGATAAAACCCTGGAATATGTAACTACCAACCCTTATCTTGGCTTCACTGTCTGATGACCTAAAGTGGCACTCCCATATTGCTACAATAACTAAAAAATCAAACAGTACACTTGGCTTCCCAAGACAAAATATGCACAGATGTCTGACAAACAGCAAACGGACGGCATACATTGCCCTTGTGCCTTATGTCTTAGAATATGGAGCCATAGTCGGAGACTCATACCATCTGGTGTGGGGCGCATAGATAAATATATCCAACATCATATGCCGCTCGCTTCAACACTGGAGACTACCATTCTAGACACCCAGGATCTGTCACAACCATGCTCACCGACCTCAACACACTAGAACATAGACTACGAGACCAAAGGTTAACATTTATGTATCAAACTGTTAAGGGATCTATCCTCATTGAAAAAAATTTCCAGCCCCCAAAAACAAACTGCATTCAGCCCAAACATTTCCTGGACAATGTATCCTCAAACTTTGTACAACAGCTAAAAACCAACAACACCAGATGCTTCATATTACCTACAGCTCACACTGATCAATTTAAGAATTCATTTTTTTGGGTCAAAACAATAACCTAATGAGTCGCAAGTCCCGGCTGAAACCATAATTAATTTCAGCCGCCCGATCTGTGGCTCACATACTCAATAACATGCGCACACACCCGTCATATACAATAGCCAATATTGGCTCCTTACGACGTACCCCATTCAGATGCCAGATGTGAAAAACTAGCTGTACCTCTCCCTACAATGGTCATTTTGGATGGACTCTGTGGGTATCCGGTACTCAGAATACATTTACTAAAATGACAAGGTCTAAAGGATTTACTACCAAGTTCACTTTACAGACCTATCTAATTAATAATGTATGTGACTTACTGACATTTTAGAAGAGCTATACAATGAAGAAACCCCAATCCAGTATACAGACACTTTATTACATGTCGCAGTAATAGCATATCCTGCCAGGTAGTATCCCAACCAGCGTGGGAAAATAGTCTCCAAGGGTGGTCCAGTGGCCAAACATTTTACATTGGAGCAAGATTCATAGTCAAATATGGGACAGTTAAAGAAATAGTAAATCATTTCAAGCATCACCACAGCAATAAGTGGTTTACTTTCTCAGTGCCACTAATGGCATGCAGTTTAAACAATTATTTCTCGCATCAGCCATGGAACAGACGCCCAAATGAGGGTCTATTCAATGTCGATCGAATGAAGCACGACTACTTGCATCGTGGCCACGCATTGACAAACTGCAACACTTCAATATTAGCTAAAACTCTATACGCACCATTATACCATTAAAAGTTAATTTCTGAATATTTTGCGCATGCTCTGAATTACAAAAGGCAACGCCTCTACAGTTTAGGTGCGGTGCTGTTTCGTCAGATAACAGCGTTGTTCTGTCACCACGGCCGTGAGATCCAGCGTGGCTCCTCAGTCACATTCCTCGTCATCACCAACAGGTGGCAGCACTACACGCGATCGATGACTGAACAGGCTCCATGTGCAGCCTATTGTCCTGTGAGACAGAGAACAAGACATTGTTGTTACTCCATTCGATACATTTCTCTCATTTATTATGTGTAAGACGTAAGTGCACACACAATATATATATATGTATCTAACATGAAATTGCAGCTGACATTGCACTTGAACCAATGTGATTTCGTCAGAATGTTTTATGACAGCCATTGCATGCAAGCAACTTTTTCACAAGTGGCTGACAACCATTTACATACATACATATGATGTCCAAGGAGTTTACCATTACGAGTAGATCCCTAAATTAACAACTTTGCAGTATATTACCAACATTCTTAAATGCACAAGTAACTAACATTTTTATTTGCTACAAAAACAAAGCGCATGTTAAATAAGAGCACTTTTTTATATATGTTTGCCTCTCTAATCACACTCCACATCTGGCGGAGTAGCACAAAATGTAATAACCGTATGCAGCCTAGTCTTGTCCGATTTGTGGCACTACTACGCCACTCACTCTCTGACGACTGGCCTGCAAATGTTCCACTTGATACAACAGAAACGAGACAACGGGATGTGCAAATGCAAGAGAAGAGACTCACCGTCCTGGCTGGGTGTGGTCTCAATCTCAGGATGTTCCGTTTGTCGTTCCTTCTGGCGTTTCTCCCACACATTCACCGGGGGAGCCTTCGCTACATCCGTCGTGTGCAGGCTCTGTAGGACACATGACGACGTGAGACGACAATGTACGACAGACTTATGACGACTCTCAGACTCTAGCCCCAGACTAAGGGTTCCATCCCGAAACTAATGCTGGCCTTGACTTTTTAATTGAAGTATTATTGTGGACTCTTGTTTGATAGGAATGTGTGGGAATTGATTATATATAAATATATATATATATAATCAACTCCCAACATTATCTTATATATATATACATATATATATATATATATATATATATATATACATATATATATATACACAAACACATATATATATATACATATAAATATATATATATATAATGATGCATAATTATATAATCCTAACAGCAGCCAAACTCAACCACTCCATTATGTGAGACAGTACCAGTTTGAATTTGAAACGTTAGCCAGATCGGCTTTGTTCTGGCTAATGCGACAAAACATATTACAAACGGTTCACGTGTGCTGCCAATACTGAACCACTCGGCACGCAGCAACGGACAGCCGCTCTAAACAAACCACGCTCACAGCATTCACTCTCAAACACAACGCAAGGCAAGAACAGGCAGTATCACATAAACCAACGACTGCACCTCCTTCGTCTCCCTGTTCTCCTGTTCCTTTTCTTCCTTCTGTCTCTCCGGCTCCTTCTCGCTCACTTTCCCATCACCGCTGCTGTCGTCCGACTTGCGTTCTTCCCGCTGTTCCGAGGAGGACTGCGGAGCTACCTTCGTTTCCGATTTCCTCTTTTCCCAGACATTTGTTTTCGGCGGCGGCGCGGGCACAATCACTTGCACCGGTTCCGACGACTTCTTTGGTGGCGACCTCTGGCGGCGGTCATCTTCAAACGCATCAGCGTCGTCGCTCAGCGTACTGTCGCTGCGCACCCGGGCAGAGCCAGCTCCAGGTGGGGGCGCCACTGTCAGCAAGACAAATTCCGCAGTTCGTCATTTGTTTTCGATTACGGTTAACTTTAACTACACACAAGGCAGCACAGTGGCACGCCATTTGTTATGGTTTAGGACTTCGTAGCAACTGCGGTGCAGCCCTGCCCAGTAACGATGGGACGAATATTCGATTCGTATTCAAAATTTCGAATATTCGGACGTTTTCCTGGTATTCGATTCGAAAAATCAGATATATAAACGAATATCGCTCGAATATGTTCCGTCATGTCGTCCGCCGCAAAATCAGTCTGGGCGATCTTCAACTTTCTGACGTAACTATGAAAAACCTACAACTGCCAAACTACTCTTCACATTTCTTTGATGTATACATACACACACTAGGTCACAAAATAAAATAACCAACATTATTTAAACAAATAAACATCACTAAATAAACTCGCGTAAAACTCGCCAGCAACTCTGTGTCATCGCCGTCGGTGGCCGCTATGCGTAGCTTACCATAATATCGGTATTGTGTCAAGGGGTCTTTTGTTAACAGTGTTGGGTTAAGGTTTATAGTTAGGGTTTCGGGTAAGTTTAGGATTAGCTGAAGTTAGCTTAGACTTCGTTAGGGTTACGGTTACTTTAGGGTTAGCATAAAACCGGAATTAGTGAAGGTCATTTATTGCGATAAATTACCGATGTTATGGTAATCACTGAGCTACGCGTAGCCACCGTAGATCGTGTCGAGTGTTGCGCGAGTTTGTTTTCTAAATTTTATTCTTTACCGGAATGTAAATGATTTTATTTTGTAACCTAGTGTATGTATATGTAGATAAAATATGCGATGATAAGTTTGGCGGTTGTAAAATGTCGTTTTCATGGTTAGGTCAGAAAGTAAATAAAACGATCAATGCGTTTGGCGACAATGCTGACAACTCGGGCACGGACTTGTGCCCATGGCCACGAGATGATGCCGCATCCCGGCAAGACATCTCGACACCGTTCAGTACTCTAATCGAATCTGAAGCCACGATTCGATATTTGATTCGTATTAGAAATTTCGAGAATATTTTTATTCGATTCGAATGAGATTCCAGATTTGTCCCATCCTTACTGCCAAGGATGACCTGGTGTGGTTTATTCTCTGATATTTCCTTCTTCCAGTTCCAGGTGATCGTAAGCTACGAATCCATATATGTGTGGATATGGCATGCAGGTGTGGCCCGCGGCAAAACAATGATACACAAATAAATTGCTCAACGTGTGAAGCAGATGAAATTTCATGTGGCTGCAGTACGCTGAATCGCTCCATGTTTCGATTCAAAACGTATCCGCATACGATCCGGATGGGACATTTGCAAACGTGACATCACTCGGAGATATTCCACATGCCACATCCCAACATATGGACTTGTAGTTTTATAAGCCACTTCTGCTCAGACTGGCAGGATTTCCTTCCTCAAGAACAACTGCCTACCATTTATTGCACATACAGTAATAAAGCATCACTTGAGAACATTTATTGGCCAAGTCTGAGGATGCAGTGTTAATGTTGGGTGGGTCACCTTATATAGGTCCATCTTATACTATAATAATAATAAGAACACTTACATAGCCCTATAAATCTAGATAAAATCCATTTAAATACATATACTAGTATACATGCAGGATATTAATTATGTTACTTAAAATTAATAAGATTAAATGTGTTAAAATAAATGACAATACATAAAATATGTATAAAAATAACAGTAATAAATGATAAATTACAGATAAAGATGAATATTAAAAAATAAAGGGTGTATTGATAATAAATGAGTAAAGATATTGTGTGTCAAAAAACGAGTTAAAGCTGGTAAATAGGTAAGATAAAACAAATAAAAATTAACTAAATTGACAGGTTCCTACATGACGCACACAGCCTGGAAAAGACAAGTTTTTAACAGTCTTTTAAAAGTCACGAGGCAACTGTGCCTTTACCGATTTAAAATGTGTCACATTAACTTTAATAGGTCTGAATGTGACAGATGTGAAATAAGAAGATTCTTAGCAGAAAATGAAAACTAATAAAACACATGTGATACCATGTCTTCCAGTTTCGGTTTAATTGTGCAAACTAAAAGCAACTATGCAAATGGTTTGTGTGTTAAAATATTTTAAAGATTATACGAAAGCAATAATGGATTGGAATAGCATGCAAATGCATCAAGGCTCACATATAAATTGATTTACTCTTTTCAACAGTGATGAAAAGATATCGTTATTATCTCTATTAATAACACACTTCTGAACAGCACTAAATTTATTCAATTCAATATTGTTAAAAAACAAGAATCATGCAAATAATATCCATGAGTTGGACACACATGGCTTTCACTATATATATATATATATATATATATATATATATATATATATATATATATATATATATATATAGTATTAACAGCCCCTGGGCTGCAGCCAATACAGGTAAATAAATAAGTATAAACAACAACACAAATGTCTGTGTTAGCTCAAGACTAGGCTGTTTGGACTACTCTATACTATTATAGGACCCTAAAGACAATTGTCAAAGTAGAGAGGGATTAGAAGAGCACTGCTTGATATTGAGGGCTCACACATACCGTGCAGATGTAATCTACAGAAGCAGATGGAGAGAGACAAGTGCAAGGCCAACCACTGGACTATTATCAAAGAACCCACCTCACTACACTATATACACACACACCAACACACCAAAGAAACAACACACTGTGCATTCAAAGAACACTGAGGAACACATCTCACTACACGCCAAATATGGTGAACATATTACACAGTAAGAATACGGTGTGCGTACAAGAATTGCGAACACAACAAGTGCCAAAGAACACATGTGGTTGGTACGTTGCACTACGCACTGAACAACACGTGAAACAAGCACAACAAAAGGACATCCTTTGTTACACACCATTTCTAAAACACACTATACAAAACACAATTTGCTTAACTACATCTTGACTAACAAAGGAAGGATGATTCTGGTGAATGGCTGTAACAATTCACACAATTATTATACATGATGCCATACTTTATGTAAAGATGTTATGGTTATGTTGCAGTTTTTATATCTTGCTATTTATCCATAATCCTAACCTACATATAAATAACCTAAGTTATACACAGTTGTCATAGAAAACAGGAAACAAACACAGCCAGACAATATGTCACACTATGAACAGCACAGTAAACACACCAAAACAAACATGACGAAGCACATCTACGAAGACACTGTACAGGTAAGCCATCATATCAAACCTGTTCTGATGCCTTTGGACGAACTTGAACTCGACACACGTTCACGTCGCGTCGATGACGTAGACGATCCTTCGGCAGAACTACCGCTGTCTCTACGACTGTGAGGACGATCACTGGACCCTGTCGACGTTCTGAAAGTATGTACACACAATGTCACGTCTTAATAAAAGTATGTACACACAATGTCACGTCTAAATAAAAAAATTTACACACAATGTCACGTCTTATTAAAAGTATGTACACACAATGTCACGTCTTAATAAAAGTATGTACACACAATGTCACGTCTTAATAAAAAATATGTACACACAATGTCACGTCTAATTAAAAGTATGTACACACAATGTCACATCTTAATAAAAGTATGTACACACAATGTCACGTCTTAATTAAAAGTATGTACACACAATGTCACGTCTTAATAAAAGTATGTACACACAATGTCACATCTTAATAAAAGTATGTACACACAATGTCACATCTTAATAAAAGTATGTATACACAATGTCACGTCTTAATAAAAGTATGTACACACAATGTCACGTCTTAATAAAAGTATGTACACACAATGTCACGTCTTATTAAAAGTATGTACACACAATGTCACATCTTAATAAAAGTATGTACACACAATGTCACATCTTAATAAAAGTATGTACAAACAATGTCACGTCTAAATAAAAAAAATTATACACAATGTCACGTCTAATTAAAAGTATGTACACACAATGTCATGTCTTAATAAAAGTATGTACACACAATGTCACATCTTAATAAAAGTATGTACACACAATGTCACACCTTAATAAAAGTATGTATACACAATGTCACGTCTTAATAAAAGTATGTACACACAATGTCACGTCTTAATAAAAGTATGTACACACAATGTCACGTCTTATTAAAAGTATGTACACACAATGTCACATCTTAATAAAAGTATGTACACACAATGTCAAGTCTTAATAAAAGTATGTATACACAATGTCACGTCTAATTAAAAGTATGTACACACAATGTCACACCTTAATAAAAGTATGTACACACAATGTCATGTCGTAATAAAAGTATGTTCACACAATGTCACATCTCATTAAGAGTATGTACACACAATGTCACGTCTTATTAAAAGTATGTACACACAATGTCACGTCTTAATAAAAGTATGTACACAAAATGTCACGTCTTAATAAAAGTATGTACACACAATGTCACATATTCATAAAAGTATGTATACACAATGTCACACCTTAACAAGTACTCAGGAGTCACGACTATATTCACCAAATTTATTCTTAGTGTATTTCTTTCTTAAAGGGTGCCAGCTTCTTTGCCCAGAATTGGCCTAGCAGTAATTTGTAACTGCTGTCTAGAACATGGGAAAGTGAAACAGCAAAGGGTATTGCGGTTAATTTGCCTCGCCTCAGCATTATTGCCAGTCAATTTTGTTTTTGAAACTGGATGATTTGTTTACCATTTGAACGTGTTGTATGCAGAATCTCTCAAATTGCAAACATTGTTTCGCGCTTAATAAAATAACTAAACACAAATTGGCTGGCAGTAAACCTTCAACATGCATGCCGTAGTCATAAGAACGTATTATATGAAAAACTTTAACTAGAGTTGGCCATAAAATGAAAAAAAATCCAACATTTCTATGACACATTAACCTCATGGATCCTGAAACCTGATCTGATGTCACAAGGCGTCTCCTTAACACCAAAGCAGTCAAGCAGTGAGACTGACCGTTGTCGCGGGGCTCCACGAGGTGGTTCTGCTGTTTTGTCTGACATGTGGCGCTCTCTAAACAGACGTTCCTCAATCTCACGCTCCCTTGCTGCCGTATCAACAGGTTTTGCGCCACCGAATATTGATGTTGCCTTTGGGGCAGCCTGAGTCGGTGCAGCCTGCGGCTCCTCAACTGGCTTTGTCCGAGGCTTCAGTTGTAACCTCGGACGCTCTTTTGGTTGATCTGTCAACAAAATATTAACAATTAAACACACAAAAATGGCACACAATGCTGACTGCATATTGTGACTTCGTCTTTTATCAAATGAGGCAAATTTGGCTAACAACTACAAGTCAACATGCTCATCAACAATGCCATGAGAGGATCGCCTTTCGACATTTAGCAGACATAGCAGTAGCAATGCATAAATAAAATTAACCAACTGAACGAAATACTAAGCACGGAGGTTAAATCAAGCGAGTGATAGTTTACATCACAAACACTGTCGGGTCTAATGAGCTGAGTTAGGGACACATTTATTTAAGCTAGCTTGAACTATCTTGAGTGCACTGGGTTGACAAAGTTAGGCTTAATATTCCTTGCTTTCCTGTGTATCCAGCCATTATAGGTCAGATATAATTTCTAAAAAGCTAAGATTTCAAAATCAACCTAATTCATTTTGAATCCTACACAGGTGTTTAACATGCACACATGTGCCACAAAGAGTTTGAGACAAAAGTTACTACATGACCACATACCTGAATCTGCACGGTCTCCCATTCTTTCCCTGTTCAAATCAGAATATAGGTCACATTAGACTTCCTTACATACAGAAGTATGAGTGTTGTCAAGCAATAAAGTACAACAGATCATATATTTCAACATATCTGTCAATTAGTCGTATCAACCAGTTTGCTCCAATACCCTTACGACAGTTTTCCCAAGCTGTATGTTGTCGATTATAAATGCATTTCCTTCTCATTCAGATGACGTATAAATTGTTGCTATGTGGCTTCCTGGGTGTAGAAGACAAAACGTGACAAAGACAAACAGTTTTTAAATACTAGCTTTAACGTTGAGTGTCGACATATCGTACTTACAATTCATACAAATTGTAACGTCAATTTTGAAAGACGAAATGCAGACGTAACGTTGCTATGGTCTCACCTGTCGTATGAATCTCCCCCAGTCCTGTATGAGTCCCGGTCGCCACCACTCCGGTAGGAGTCGCCACCTGTCCTATACGAGTCGCGGTCCCCTCCACTCCTGTAGGAGTCACGGTCCCCACCGCTGTGGAAGCCTGTGCCGAACTGACGCCTCCCGTAACCTGACAGCAACACCAGGACATGGCTACTTACACAGCTCACAACAATGTCTCAAAAAGCAGAATTTTTTTACAGATTTATTTTGTAAAATGTACAACTTATTAAATCTTAATTATTCATTCACTCATTTCAATGATTTATTTTAATCAGTATAATGGGAATGGCACAAGCGAAACAGACGTGATTTACTTACATCTGCAACAGGAAAGTGCAAACTGTAATAATAAATAATATTTTGCATCTAACAATTTTGCTTTAGTTTATCTTTCTTCGAGTTCGTCAACAAGCAAAAAAAAATTCTGTGACAAATTATTTGGAACCATTTGTCAGACCTAAAATTGTGAAATCACAACTATTCTCTGAAAAACTCTTATTTTATGGTATTAAAACTTATCTATAAGATGTAATTTTAAAGAAGTTTATGACTCCAAGAACACCCTATAAATGCTCCCTACCCTCTTACTTACCTGAGTCTCTGTCATCATAGCGGGATCCACCACCATATCTGTCACCACCCCTATCTCCACCATATCTGTCACCACCATACCTGTCTCCACCCCTATCGCCACCATATCTGTCTCCACCCCTACTGTCACCATATCTACTGCCACCTCCATACCTGTCACCTCCATATCTATCGCCACCCCTATCACCTCCATATCGATCACCACCCCTATCACCATATCGATCTCTGTCACCAAACCGGCCGCGATCACTGCCCCTGTAGAAACAAACACAACAATCACGTCCAGCCGCCATTCAAACAATTTAAGTACATTTCAGTTGTGACTTTCAACTGAACATAGACTGTACAAATTCACACAAAAAATACATATTTTTAAACAACCTTTCACACTTTTCTCTCAAATTGTCATGAATTTATTCAATATGTAATTTGTTTAAATTTGATACTGGTCTTGTCCACCAACGTTACAGCCTTGTTGATCTTCTCTTTAGAAGTCTGCAGCAATGGTAAAACATATCATCGTTCTTATTCTCTTTATAAACATTCTGATTTAACACTGTAACGCCAAGATCATGAAGATGCTCCACATCTGTGCTCAGTTTATTTACATCCCCCGAATAGAAATTACATATGCTGTGCACTGTATACACCGTTTGCTATGCACGAGTAAGATGATTGGTTATTTTGAGCATAGGAAAGATGTTTTGCCAGCCAGTTTGTGTGTCACCATTGGGTGAACAATGGCTGGCAGAAGACATTCAACGCCACCTACCGGTCATCATAGCCTCCACCACGACGATCGTCTGAAACAATAAATAAAGAATAATATCAAATACGTGTACAATACTCACTCGGATCATTTCAGTTAACATTCTCATCAGCTGCACTGTCGTGATACATTTTGCGCAATTTTTCCAACATCACAACATTCCACCAGCACATTTGTGCTAGTGTCCCACACAAATAATTTGCCGAGTTAGTTAAGGCAAGGTAGCTAAATAGGGTATTTTTTTAATTAAACAATTTGGACAAACTTATCTATCCAGTTAGAACGGGTACGTCATTGGGAATAAAAAATGTGTGGAACTTTTTTCACTCGGACCCACCGTTGCCATGGTAACCAAACAAAATGGCCGCCATAATGGTTAAATATTGCAAATTTTGTGCACCGTACCCAGTCATTACTGTAGAACATACAATAATTTTTTCACTGTCCTATTTAGACTACTTTGTACTACACAACTGCAACGAGGTATTTTGAATATTACATAATTTTTTATTTTATTTTGATTTTTTTATATATTTATTTTTCAAAGTGATTTTATTTTATATAAGTATACATTTTGCAAAATACTTAAGAATGTTTTTACAAATATCTCGTTGTAGTTGCATGAAGAAAGTAATGCAGAATGCAATAATACAAACATTATATGCATGGAGTCTAAGTTCGGAAAAATGCATTTTCTGCAAATGGCCGTCAAAGCTTGAATAACAATTTGGCAATATTTTAAAGAAAATATGCTGTTACTATTAATATTGTAAAGTTTTAAATGTTCTGTTATACATCTGGTATCATCACTGAGGATGGATAGAGCAGGTAGAAAGTTGTTTCATAATTATTAACTTGCTCTCAAGTCATATGCAGTTTGTGCCTAGTCACGTCGTATTATGTATGGTATTTCAGAAACTCTGACTTTGTTTGATGTTTGTTATAGTCTCAGGAACAGTTAAAACATTACCAAACAGGAACACAGTCAATAGCATTAACAACTGCATGATGAGGGCAATGACATGGATGTTAGGACCAGACACTGAGCTGACAGGAGCAAGTTTCGACTGAAGAACAGCTGTAGCGTGTCCTTGATTGCGAGAAGTCATGGCAGTCTCAAGTGTTGGTGATGAGTTTGTGTCACTAATTTCTGCATAATAATTTTAGGACATGAACTGTAGTAACAAAGCAAAACCTCTGCAATCATCCCTGCAAGAACTCAAATGCAGCACTTAGGCAATGGGAACAATCCACCGTCTGAAGAAGGATCAAGCACCACGGAGGAGATGACGCCGAAGTGAAATATATCATGTATCAATAAAAAGAATGTGTCGAATGGAATGTAAATGTACTATGCATGCATGTGTTTGTATGTGTGTATGTAAAAAACCACACACACATTGTAAACAATATAATTAGCATATGATTATGAGGTACCATTTAGTAATAAATAATTTTATTTATTACTAAATTAATTATATTAAAAAAATTCATAGACCATAACGGTGAGAATGAAGTCTAACAGCTAAGTAACAACTCACATAAAACATAGTCATGTAGCCGAATTTTCTAACTTGTTTACTCCAAAAGAAAAAACCCAAAGATATATACACTGACTGAAAACACACCAGCCAAATTTATCAAATGGCAACATGGTGAATTGTGGGATACGCGCCACGCCTTATATGGAATTATCCAGGTCACCGCAGGTCATGCACATAGCGGAACTCGCCAATGCTGACGTGTCATAACGGTGAATGCCAAATAAGGAGATAGTCGGTCGAATTGAGCTTGTGTTGAATTGAGCAAAGGGCGGGGATGCCGTCTACGCAAGCAGGACAGATTGGCGGTTCTATTCGTACCAAACAACATGGCGAACGGTGAATGTACGGTGGCGTTACTAAGGTCTAAACATCGCGTATTTTCCAACACATCCTAACTGGGTATAAGAACACACCACTCAGTAATTAACTAGTAGCTGGGTAACTTTATGGGATAACATTTAAACAGTTGTATCCTCAGGTTATTTGATATTGTTCTAATATTATTCATGCAGTGAAAGGGTCTTTTTGTCAACAAAATTAAAGCTCAACCACATTTTTAGGATAAGTCTTAGCAAAGAAATGATTTCTTTTAAAGATCTTTTGCAAATAGCTCCAAACTGTGTACACCGTCGAAGTTTACTGTTGGTCACCTGTAGTATTAATTTGTATCTGTACAGTAAGGGGGAGACAGCAGCTACTATTAGCATGCATTCGTGGACAAAATTCAAGCATGTTTACCTGGTGGAAAGGGTGTGTTTCTGTTGCATAATGTACTCCTACTGGGAAAAAATTGGTATCAATCGGTATTGTTGAAATCTGGTATTGAACTAGCACTAATCTAAAAGAACCCGTGAAGAACAGATGCAGAGCAACTACACGTTGAAGCAAACTGAGAAATCTGTCCTAGTGACGCACTCATCGTGCTCCTTATGAAGAAAGGGGCCTGTGAGTAAGGATGTCATTGTATGTGTGTTTTGAACTGCTAACATAAACGCCTGCCTAAAAGGAATTCATGAGAAGAAACATTAGAAACCCAGATCTGCTATAAAATTTCAGTATGCAAATCAACGACCAGTACACTAGCAGTCTAGCCCGGAGACCAAAGAGGATATGTAGATGCATATGTATGAAGAATCATCAGAGTAGGAAGAATCATCAGAGTAGAGACCAGCTACACCCCGATGACACACGTGTTGACAGACATGGTTGTATTCACTCACCTCCGCCGAACGAGTCTTCAGCGGGCTTGCGTCGCCAATCTCCAGTTGTACGATCCTCATCGCCCTCACGCCACTGACCACGGTCCCTGTCACCACCTGTCACGATGACACAGGTCACAGTTTGGTAAGGGAGAAGTGTCATCAGTCAGATGACGACAAGCGATGCAATGAATTATACTGACTTTAATTAGGTATCAGGATTGTAAATAGGTAAGCTTGTGTAACGTAAATGGTGAAATTGGAGACCAACTTATCCCAATTTCCCAACCCTAGCATCAAGAATGCATGACTAAAGTTAGCAAGTATAAATGTAATTTCCTTTATACAGCATCACAGATTTTGCGATGGTTGTAACTGACATTTTTGTAGCATCGTAACTGATTTGTTAAAATAATATTGCAAACAAGTTTTCATAATGCTATGTACACGATTGCCAACTGTACCGAGTCCTGTCAAACCTGGAATATGAACACAATACTATGGCCTTTACCTTGGTTCTGTTCCGCCAGGTCAATTCTCACTTTCCGGTTGTTCAACAGCTGAAAATCACATTGAAACATTCACTTTACGTGCACTCTTTAATATTCCACAACATTCGCTTTATGTGCACTCCTTAATATTCCACAACATTCGCTTTACGTTCACTCTTTAATATTCCAAAACATTCACTTTACGTGCACTCTTTAATATTCCACAACATTCACTTTACGTGCACTCTTTAATATTCCACAACATTCACTTTACGTGCACTCTTTAATATTCCAAAACATTCACTTTACGTGCACTCTTTAATATTCCACAACATTCATTTTACGTGCACTCTTTAATATTCCAAAACATTCACTTTACGTGTGCTCTTTAATATTCCACAACATTCACTTTGCGTGCGCACTTTAATATTCCAAAACATTCACTTTACGTGCACTCTTTAATATTACAAAACATTCACTTTACGTGCGCTCTTTAATATTCCAAAACATTCACTTTACGTGCACTCTTTAATATTCCAAAACATTCACTTTACGTGCACTCTTTTATATTCCAAAACATTCGCTTAACGTGCGCCCTTTAATATTCCACAACATTCGCTTGACGTGCGCTCTTTAATATTCCACAACATTCGCTTGACGTGCACTCTTTAATATTCCACAACATTCGCTTGACGTGCACTCTTTAATATTCCACAACATTCGCTTTACGTGCGCTCTTTAATATTCCACAACATTCACTTTACGTGCACTCTTTAATATTCCACAATATTCGCTTTACGTGCGCTCTTTAATATTCCACAACATTCGCTTTACGTGCGCTCTTTAATATTCCACAACATTCGTTTGACGTGCGCTCTTTTATATTCCACAACATTCGCTCTTTAATATGCCACAACATTTGCTTTACGTGCGCTCTTTAATATTCTACAACTTTCGCTTTACGTGCGCTCTTTAATATTCCACAACATTCGCTTTACGTGCGCTCTTTAATATTCCACATCATTCACTTTACGTGCATTCTTTAATATTCCAAAACATTCACTTTACGTGCACTCTTTTATATTCCACAACATTCGCTTTACGTGCACTCTTTAATATTCCACAACATTCGCTTTACATGCGCTCTTTAATATTCCACAACATTCGCTTTACGTGCGCCCTTTAATATTCCACAACATCCGCTTTACATGCGCTCTTTAATATTCCACATCATCATCCACAAACAAAACATGCAAAATTGCTCTTACTCTTGTGTAAAAAAGTTTTTACATTTATGTGCCTGTGAATGTACTGCTGACTATGAGTTTAAAATCGAATAACTTCAATGCTCTATTATTGTTGACACTAAATTTAGATTCAGACAGACAAATTATGGCATAAGGTAAAACCCTTGTAGAGTAGAAGTCTCACGTAGGAACACACAACTTACTGTGTCGTTGAGCCCCAGAGCATCTATGAGGGACTCACGGTCTTCAAACTCTGCATAGCCAAAGCCTTTCATTCGCCCCTGTTCTTGTGGTAGACGGATGTTAACAAGCTGAAAGGTAAGGACGTGCAGTTTCAGTTGTCAACAGAATCAACATACAGGTGTATGTGAGAAGACATACATAAATCTGCCCGTACAGACCATGTGATGACTGAAAACCACTTCATAGACTGGGAGAGCGTAAATCATTGATAATGAACCCAACAGAGGAACCCATCAAATAAACGAACCTTCTGGATCAGGATGACGAAAGCACCATTAAACCGAGATGAGGGCAATTATAACCTACTCCATGTATAAGATGACAATGATGCTAATTGTCATTATTACTTATGAAGTCACATTCTATGAAAGTCTTTACAGATAAAACTATTTGATTTTTTTATCCAAACCAAACCAAACGTACCTTCAGTTTCATAAAGAAACGTTCGATGTCCTCCTCACAGATGTCATACTGCAGGTTACCGAGGAACGCGGTATATGGAGGTCGGGTGGGTACGCGTGACGGGTCGAAGTCTGCACCGCGGGCGGCTCGAGGCGCTGAGGGCAACTTCGAGCGGTCTATAGCAGGGCCTCGTGACATGCCATATTCAGGCATGTCATCACCTTGTCAAACAGAAATATTTGTCAAGTATTCATAAGGACGTCATTTGACTCATTTAGAAATCCCCCATGTGCATTTTCTATCAAAACGACTGATGAAAGGGACAATGACAAAGCAAGATATACACCTCCGCCAGACACTGACACATGTTTGTCAATATACAGATCATAGCTTTATGCAGAGACCCATCCACCCGTCATTTGGACGGGTAAAAACCGTTGTGGACGGATAGAAATATGGGCGGACGGGTGATGGATGGGTAAAAAAATGAAGGAGCAAAAAGGTGTTACAAAACCATAGATATCGTCAGTTATGCCTTAGAAGTGAGTTTAAATGGTGTTACATGTGTGTTTGTAGTCCATTTCAGGTCATCAGTCACATTTTAAAGTTTGTAAACTGGCTTCATAGTTAACATCCATATGTCCACATAACTGACAATATCTATTGTTTTGGATCTTTTATTTTTGCTCCTTCATTTTTTTGTCCATCATCCGTTTCTACCCGTCAACAACGGTTTTTACACGTCCAAATGACGGGTGTACGGGTCTCTGCATAAAGCTATGATTCCCATGAGTCATGTATCCGTCTTTAAAACGGGGCAGGTATGTACACTGTTCCCATGGCTGATGCAGTAGCGACTGGCTAAGTGAATTGCTATAATTTTATAATTCGACTCCACTCAGTTTATGGAGACGGTCAGCCAGGGGTAGTGTAGCACAGCGCAACAACACCTGGCTTGCGAGGATGGTATCTTATTACTTCTATGGCAAGAAATGTGGCATAGTAACTCACCAGTAAGACTGGCTAGCAAAGGCAAAAATCTGTCACGGGTCAATATTTTTGTTTTGAATCACCCGATAAGTATTTATGTTTTCTTAGTTTGTATACACCAATAAAAAGGTACCTTCTACATCTTGATTATCCATCTGTTCTCCCCAACTGAGAGGTTTGGCAGCAAGAACATAGCTAGATCCGGGGCCTGAAGTTCCAGACTCATCGGCAAGGAACTCATTCAGGTTGAGGGTCTTCCCCTTCATCTTCTGCTTCTTCTTCACAGCTACAATGAACCAATTCATCAGTTACTAGTAAACCATTTCAGTGCTCTATGTTCCAAAGTATAAAAATGTTTCACAATTTCATATTACTAGTACGTTCACATAATATCGTATGTCAGATCACATGTGACAAGATCAATCAAAATCAGGAATAAGTCGGGAATGACGAAGCCAGCAATTCAGCTTTGAAGTGCACGAATGGTGTATCTGGTTGGAATGGTCGATTTTCAAGTTTGTAATAGTACAACTACTCTAGAATGCAGTCATGCGGTTACACAATCATAAAACAATTTCCAATGCGTCATCTTGTCTACCCTTGCCATATTTGCATCATTGGAGAGCCAACAAAATTCCAGGACACATATAGTATAGTTTGCCTAGCACTACCGCCACGTTATAGCCGATTAGAAGACTGTAAAACAGACCCAGTACACATAAACATGACCATGCTGTCACGGAGAGTGCAATGACATGGTGCAGACAGCCATCATGAGCCATGGCTCATTGCCAAAACAAGATATGAGCATGCACAAAGCTTGGAACCCCCCGCGAAGCCAAGTTTGTTTTTGTATGACATCAGCCAGTTCGCTGGTTATTATTGTGTCAAATCTGTATAATAATCACATATTCAAAAAGATTATCTGATGACAACATGAACATAACGTCGTCGATGAACAACACAGCGGTACTGTCGGTACACCGCAGGGCAAAGCACATGGCTGATGTCAGAGCACATGGCGTGACAACTGTAAACTGAGAACTTGATGGCAATGTAGCAGATAATCTTAACTAAGATTAAAACTGCGTTCATGATTTATTCTGTTGCTGTTGTCATTGATAGTTTTAATGTTATTCGAAGGTTTCGATATTGTCAAATCACACAGAAAAGACAGAAGTAGGAGTCGGAAAGAAATTGTAGGTTTTTTTTGTGTAGCAAAATAACGAGCACAAGGAGATAGCCTGTAGTAAAAACCAGAGCATACCCGTTTGTTTTCTAATAACCCCAGCGCTTAACTCTTTACTGCGCAGACCGTCCAAAACCATCCAACCCCTCGTACGCGCAGACCGTCCAAAACTGCCCAGTAAAGTCACAGTTTATGGGCCTTTCGTTCACAGTGATCAGATCCTTCTTTTACATTAACCAGCCAGCTCAAACTGCTGATCTAAGCTCTATGTAGGTCACAGAAACATGTGCTGTCGCCATCTTGTGAAAAAAGATTTCGTTTGCGAATTAAGTGAGTTTATTTGGAAGGATGTTGTAGTGCGTCTGTCCAGTTGGTGGATGGATATTACCGAGATCATTTCTCGATGATTTAGAGTCGGATATCGATGTTTGCAACGTGAATAATGTCGACAGCGATCACGGAGACCCTGTTATCGTCCATCTGTTGTCTGTGCGACTTTTTGTTGTTGAGATTTGAAAAAGATGACCTGTTGGGTCTAACGTATGTGTATTTTGGTCACAATCAGGGTCTGAAAACTCTCCCGCAAGTTATATTTTGAATAAATCATGATGTTTATCAACTTGCTGCACATTAATCATGCACTGTATTTAGGTTCTCATTGTAGTAATTGTAATCTTTATATTATAGAGAACAACTCCACCCTATTTCACTGACACAGGCTAAAGAGTGCAGAAGATACTGACTAGTGAAATGTGAATAAATGTATTTATTTTCAACAAGCTGTCGAAAAACATCTAAGTCTCAAATTTCAAACTGCTGTAACTTGAAAACTATTTAACCCATTTTATCCTGAAGCTAGTGCAGACGAGTTGCAGCCAGTTCCTGATCATTTCCTCAAACCAATCTGTCAGCATTAAAATATGACAGGCCTTCATTTAAAATGGACATAACTTCATTATTTCTCAATCAATTTTTAAATGTGATATACCTTTAGAAAGTAGATAAAATAAACTATACAGTCGCATCGATAAACTCATAGTTTTATCATATATATTATATGTGGCATATTGCAAAACATGCCTAATATATTCAAACCTATGTTGAGGTTTGTCACATTACTTTTCACCCAACATTTTCGCCATGAAGGAAGCAACATGTCAATGAGCAAGTTGAGTTCATTTTATGCATTAATCTCTGCTGAAAATAAAGGTATACAACTTGTCCACACATCTTGGATAATAATCTCATAATGTAAAATTGTTTGTAATACCCCCATGTCAGTCGACTGAATCGCCAACGTGTGGCGCTGCTGAGCGGAATTATGCAATTTTTTTTAATATTTTCTGTCAACGATGTATAAATCTGTGGCTCATTTCTTATTATAACTAATAAAGAAGTACTCTGAAGTAACAACTTTGTTCAACATTTCAACATCACTTTATTTATGAAGTAGTTACCGTCATTGGAAATATTCTTAACTTTGTTTGGCGCCAAAAATACGGCGTGGAGCGAAGTGGGCGAAAATGGATGCCGATGTCGGTTGACCCACTTCGATGGCTTCAAAGTATGTCTTCACGGACAAATGTCGCATCAAATACCATAACCATCCATCTTATATCGTCTATCCACTTGTCTGCCTTCTTGTCATCACCAATATGAAGTAAATTAGTGGAGTTATCCTTCAAAATATGTCAACATTTAATGATCTTTGCGACTCGACGCCATCTTTGATTTCACTTTAACTTGGGGGTACCCGCTTTGTACTGCAAATACCCAAAGAACGGCGCTGATTGGTTGAAAAATATGAGTTTCCTAGTGATCCCGAGATACTTACGTCATTCGGTGTTAACCAGCCAATGGGATTCCAAAACGTCAGAGTGCAGGGAAGCTGTGTCAATTGCAAACTACGACCAGAATCGTATTCCGGATAAAAAGGGTTACTACGACTAGAATCGTATTCCGGATAAAATGGGTTAAGCTAGAACACTCAAATTTTGGATTCTTGCTAATCTTACAAAAGGCTCTCACCATAATGATCTATTCAAAAATGTAAGAGATGACTGCAACCAATCTCTGGAATTTTGGTTGTGTTCACTCGGAATGACCCATTAGATAGAAAGAACCTTTTCAAAAAAGTTATACTCGATGTCATCAAATGCTGTCATTTTAATCCTGAATGTTATTATAAGTGTACCTTTGAATTGAAAATAGTTCAAAGAAACCAAGAAACAAACTGGCATATATTCATAGATAAAACCATACAATTGCATTTTGTTTTACGCCACCCATCGAAAACGTTAACCTTTCACTGGTAAACTATTGTTGGCATTGACATGTAAAACATTAAATTTGGTACACAAAGATGCAATAATTATTGGTAAATGGTAGGCCTTATGCATAATCTAAGAGACATTACTGTGTGGTTAAGTTTTTGTATAACTTAGCACTAGCATCGTTAGTACTGCATTGTTATATGAAAGCTTAATCCCAGTTCAATTTAACACAGTAATGTCTTGTAAATTATGCATACCATGGGCGGCATTCGTATGTACAAAGTGTAATGTTTTACATGTGATATATGACAAAAAATAGTGCTAATCGGACAGTAGACATGCACTACTAGTAGCGACTGTTTCCATATTATACACGGATGTTCTGGCAAAGTCACGCAGTCTGGCGAGAATCAGTTATACGAGATTAACTGTAATCGGGCGTCGACCCCATTGCCTTGAAACGGGTCCATTAGAACTGTCACGCGTCAGAAGAACGTGAACAGCCGGTCTGGTTCTATGGTCCATACCAAATTATTAAAGAAATATTATAACACTGTTAAAATTAATGCAATATACGTAAACGCCTTATGCGACGCTGCAATATTTCACAAATTAAATTGCTTAGTAACGTGATATAGTAAAACACATAGTGTTTTGAAACAGCTGAAGAACACGAGTTCTTACCAGACGACGCCATCTTGGATACGTGATGAAACAGGTGCCCGGATGAATTCCATGATAAGGAGCTAACAGATAATAATATTTGTCATTTTTTATTTTTATTTCTTTAATTACCAAAATTACAGGAATATATGTAAAATATTTTATTTTAATTATTTTTGTAGATGTGAAATAAATATTTTAATAACATGATTTGTTACGGTGTATGTAAATCGGGTCTCGTTTTCAAGCGCCAGCACGTCGGAAAATATTTCTCAAGATGGTATGTTTTCTATTTTTTCACATAGTCTTTATACTGCTTTGGGTTCTGTGATTATCTGCTACCATTATGCACGCACGTAGTGTACGTAATTTTTTTATTTAACACGAGCGTAGCTGTCAAACAAAATACGTTGTCACCCATCAGAGGCTAGGGCCAAGGCGTTGTGTTGCTGGGTTCGTTGCCAACAATGTCGGCTACATCAATCGACGTTCGTCTACCAACAGGCCACTTCGCCGAAGGGGACGCTAAACTCATATATTGGCTATAAATTGTCCATATAAAATGCGTGAATCTTATTTGAAATGTGATAATAAGAATTATGGTTTACACATTTAGACTAGTTATCCTTAAACTTAAAGAAAAAAGTTGACCAGGTCCAGAAGTAGATGACTAGATCCACGGCCATACGATTACTTATAAATAAAAATTAGTCAAATTTACTGTGTACTCGTTATCATAAATAACTGGTAGGTCGCACGCACTAACATCGCGTCTCGCAGTCTTTCGTGGCAGTGCCGTTTGCGGTATTTAATATTGTTTTTACTTCTGTTTGAGAAGGTCTGCATTGATGGCAGTTGTATTAATTTTGTTTACATAACATATTTTTTTATTCAAACATTTCAGTCCTGGACTCCTGGATGGTTCAAAGCTGAATGTTATCAAAGATTACCCTCACCAACGTCAAACAAAAGGCAGTGTTACATATTCAGTCAACTAGTCAAAACACAAATTTTGCTAGTTTTATGTGCATCAGTTTCAAATTATCACGTTGATTATAGCTTAATTTTTTTAATTCCCTGACCATGGCCAGTGAGTTATAAAGTGTGTTTCTATGTATGCGTGTGTTTGTGTATAATAAAGTGTTTTGTGTATAGTAGTGTCATTGTGTAATTATTCATATTTTACCTATGCAGTTAAGTGTCTTAATAGAATGACATCCGGTATTCCAGTATATCTATTTTGTTTTATATATACATACCAGTTATATATATATATATATATATATATATATATATATATATATATATATATATATTACACACACACATTTTGTCAATTTTCTCATAAACACAAAACTATTAATTAACTTTTCTGGAGAAAAAAATCTATTTTAACCTTTTTTAAATTTCAGTTTACTTTTTGATTCCTACGATCACAATTGAAACTTAACATCAATATCAAAGAAAACTATCACAACCAGTCAAGTCCATATAAATCTCAATGCCCAACCAGTGACTGAGCTGAGTGAATTGTTGGTGAGCTTGCCATCGACCATATATGGAAAAATAAGGGATGGCCCCATTTCCATTATATACAGTGCATTATTTATCTAATAAATTGCGAATAATCATATTTTAAGCGATTGGTGGCAACAGTAATTCTGATTGATTGAGAGTTCTACTAGTGTGTTCTATTTAATATATATATATATATATATATATATATATATATATTATGTATATATATATATATATATATATATATATATATATATGTATATATATCTATGCTCAAGGAGAACTGACTGGGCTTGCTTTTATGGGTATTACTGTTAGCATAAAACTTTAGGGTTTTAGTAGAAAGTGTGTTTCAATGTGTTTTTGGACATAATCCCACTCGACAAATCCTAGGAAAATAATATGAATTTATTGAAAACAAAATCTGGCAATCCAGTGTACATACATTTCTTTTATATAACTATATTTCATGTGTGTATCATTTCATCACAAGATATTGACCAATGGAAAAACAGTATTGAAGTCAATATAGTATAGATTATCCAGGTATTACATGTGATTCAGTTGAGGAAAGACAGATTGGAATTTAAGATTTAGCGTGAATACAGAGTATTGTTGCATGTTTGAAATAACTAACTGACCATGCAGTCTAAATATTGATTAAATGTCATACAGTGTAGGATTCTTTTCTCAATAGATTATGGCCTGTGAAATGGTTATTCATGTGTTTCTCATTACTAAAAGTGACTTACTAGCAACAACATAATTTTAAATTATTTACAACTATATATTTTTGTGTGTGTGTGTGTGTGTGTGTGTGTGTGTGTGTGTGTGTGTGTGTGTGTGTGTGTGTGTGTGTGTGTGTGTGTGTGTGTGTGTGTGTGTGTGTGTGTGTGTGTGTGTGTGTGTGTGTGTGTGTGTGTGTGTGTGTGTGTGTGTGTGTGTGTGTGTGTGTGTGTGTGTGTGTGTGTGTGTGTGTGTGTGTGTGTGTGTGTGTGTGTGTGTGTGTGTGTGTGTGTGTGTGTGTGTGTGTGTGTGTGTGTGTGTGTGTGTGTGTGTGTGTGTGTGTGTGTGTGTGTGTGTGTGTGTGTGTGTGTGTGTGTGTGTGTGTGTGTGTGTGTGTGTGTGTGTGTGTGTGTGTGTGTGTGTGTGTGTGTGTGTGTGTGTGTGTGTGTGTGTGTGTGTGTGTGTGTGTGTGTGTGTGTGTGTGTGTGTGTGTGTGTGTGTGTGTGTGTGTGTGTGTGTGTGTGTGTGTGTGTGTGTGTGTGTGTGTGTGTGTGTGTGTGTGTGTGTGTGTGTGTGTGTGTGTGTGTGTGTGTGTGTGTGTGTGTGTGTGTGTGTGTGTGTGTGTGTGTGTGTAATATCAGCCACACATGTTCAGCTTTATTTCTGTCCAAATGATGAAATATGTTAACATAAATACACACTTAACATTCTGTGTCAGTGTTTACGCTTTATATTCTCCAATTGTTATAAAAATACAACCATAACTGTGCTTTGTAAATGACACTGTCCAAGTGCCCGTAAAATGTATTGATAAAATAATATTTAAATACATTATTCAGGTTGGAATTTTTGTTTTAAATATATAGTTATGTACACATGTATTCGCCAAGTTAACACGACTTCATACAATAACAAATTACATAATTTCCTTGCGTAATAACTACATTGCACGCCACGTGTCTGCCATTTCATGCATATTAAATCAGTACTCGGCATATTATATTTTAATGCTGCTCACTCCACGGCACAGGTGGCCAGTCTCACAGTACAGTTCAATATTTAATGAAACTCAGAACTATTCCTGGCTCAAATAGAGTGATATGTCTAGTTGTCTACCTACTAGGCTATAAGTTTGTACGTCTACTAACTAGTCAGTCAATCTGCCGATTGAGTGATTATTAACGTGCTGTGTGTTGCCACCAGGCACCCAGTACCTGTCTCATACAATGAATCAGTGCCATACTTCAAACACAAACTTTGAGCAAGTTGACAGTACAATGTATGGACAGTGACGCATTGTAATATGTCTGGATAGTGACACATTGTAATATGTCTGGATAGTGACACAATGTAATATCTCTAGGTCTAGTGACACACTGAAATTTGTCAGGGTAGTAACATATTGTAATATACCTGTATAGTCTCACATTGTGACATGTCTGGGTAGTGAAATGTATTAATTATATATGGATAGAGACGCATTGTAATGGGTATGGGTAGTGACATATTTTAATCAATTATGTATATGCAGTGACACATTGTAATATGTCTGTGTAATGACACATTGTAATATGTCTGGGTCGTGACACATTGAGATATGACAGGAAAGTAACACGTAGTATCTCTGGAAGTCACCCGTGGTTGCTGTCTTGGAATTGCTAAACAGTTTACCAAGGTAGTTTGTCTGGCAGGTGGCAAGTTGTAAGATATTTGTAATTCAAAGTGTGCAGGCCTTTATGAAGGATAACATTTGTGTCAGTCCAAATATGTTGTGATCGATACATGTGTGCATGTCAACTTGCATACCTACAAGCCAGTTGAGATGTATATTATGTTCAGAAATAAACAATAAACACGTGTGTCACAACTACATAATTGACGAAACTAATGATTTCTGAAGGTGTTTTATATGCTCCTGATTTATATTCCCGTCCAGTGAAATTCCTACCCGTCCAAGATAAGTTTTACCCATCCATGTGACAGGTCTGTAGATTAAGCTATGTCTGTGTGGGAAATTACATAGTTTGTGAATTGATACACTGACTTTGTGTGTGTGCTGAGTGACTGTTTGTTGTGTTTTAGTCGGAGCTTGGTTTGAACGAGCACCACCAGGCGACAGTCATCAACTACATGCGGTTTGCCCGCTACCAGCGTGGTCAGCGCATGAGAGGGGTCAAGGCCTGCTTTGAAGAGCTCAAGGACAGTCGGTCAGTGACCATTATATGACCATATGTCCTGAAATAACTTGATTTTCTAAATTGATCTACCCAGTACGTCATGGTTTGACTGCACATCACAATAAAATATCCACCAAGTTTTCCAATGCTGTTGTTGATGTGAAATTGTGAATTGTGGTAATACTGCGGAATGCTATCTGATAAATCAAACATTTCCATACAATATCAACAAAATACATATTATCCATGTGTTTGGTGGTTTGACAGGGTTTTAATAGGCAACAGGTCACCTGATAGATAGGTTAATTTCTTGGTCACTTTAATAGATTTAATTAGAGTCATTTGCTTTTTCATCATGGTGCTTTTAAGGACGTCATGAAATTATGAATTGAACATTTCTGTAGTGCTCAAAGGTTGTGACTTGGTGTCCAACTCTCCATGGTGTTCTCATTCAGTGCCACTTCTTGGATCTCTGCATTGGCTTCGTCTCGGATATATATCATCTTACATTTAAGATTTGTACTATCACATGTCATATAAAACTGGTTTACTTGTATCCATTGCTAACTCAGGTTTGCTCATCAATTTAGGTTTGATCATTATTTCTTATTTAGTTTTCATTTCTTGAATTAATACCAATATTGAATCCCAGTTTTATCTGTTGAAACTTTAACACAGCTTATACATTTTTAGATTTATCAGCTTCTTGATACGCAACTTAGATTCATTTTCAAGGATTTAGATATAAAAGTTGTTACTTTATTATAATTATTCTTATGAGAACTGCTATTATTGACCGTGTGTCTGTCCTGTCTGTCTGTCTGTCCGTCCGTCCGTCCGTCCGTCGTCCGTCCGTCCGTCCGTCCGTCCGTCCGTCCGTCCGTCCGTCCGTCCGTCCGTCCGTCCGTCCGTCCGTCTGTCTCTATTGTCGTAGGGACGTAGTGACAGACTTGTCTGTCCATCTACATGATGACAGATGATGTTTGATGGAGTATGCTGGTTAACAGATTAGCAGATATTTCCAAGTCCAAATCAATCATCACTGACACAGCTGATAGTGAAACAAATTGAATGGAATGGATCAGTGTTGATTAAATGCCCACAAATGGCTCTAACGACACTGTTTTGTTATACACCAAACTGGCCAGAGCTGTGAATGGCTAGCTTCTATGCAAGTCATTTGTCCACTAAGAGGTACTATTTTTTATTAATTTGAGACTTGAAAAATATGTCTTCCTGTCTGAGTGCCCAGCTGGTGTTGTCAGGCTGATCGAGGACACGTTCACCATAGACGAGGTGACAGAGATGTTGGACGGCCTGCTGGCCGTGGTGAATGGAGAGGTGGAGACAGAACTCATCAATACGGCGCACACCAACATCCTCCTGCTGCGCCAACTCTTCCAGCAGGCGGAGAAGTGGCACCTCAAGCTGCAGGCCGACATCTCAGAACTCGAGAACAGGTGAGCAACTGTCTACAATCATCAGTCTCTCCTAGGGGCTTTGTAAATATAAATTTGAATAATATATATAAATTCCAATAATAAAAAAATTGGATTGGGCGGGTAAGGGTACACTAGGAATACACAAAATTGTTATAATATTTAGCCATTTTCATGTAGTGGCACAGCTTTACGCAGACCTGTCCACCCGTCATTTGGACAGGTAAAACCTGATGTGGACAAGTAGAAATATCACTGGCCAGGTAAAAACAATGAAGGAGCAAAAAAGGTCTTCACAAATCATGGATATGCCTTCAAAATGGGTGTCAAACGAATGTTTGTAGTTTATTTTAGGCCATGAAATGTATCAACAGTTATTCAAGCAATACTTATGATTATGCAACTAGTAATTTGAACTCACATCGACATTTCAGCCACCATTGGCGGCCTTCATCAGAAACTGAATTGTCACTGCTCGCTAGATGACGTGGCGAGCAGACTGTCTCACACGTGTCTGTAGCCCCCCTCGTCTCGGTTCATAGTTGCTTCCATCTTCCTAATCCAGATGGCTTCTTTTATCCAACGCGCACACCTGTTTGTCTCTTTATCCACCACTTTCACTCCCTCCCAGTTTATCACACAGTTATGTCTGTCCGCATGGTCTGTTACTGCCGATTTGTGTTCTACGCTTGTCAAGCATTTTCTGCTCACCACGCCATCTAGCGAGCAGTGACAATTCAGTTCCTAATGAAGGCAGTCGATGGTGGCTGAAACATTGATGCGAGTAAAAATTACTAGTTGTGTAATCATGAATATTATTCAAGCAATATTCATGACTACACAACTTGAACATTTTCACAAACATCTCAACAGGCACGTGTGTATACGAGTTAACATCCACGTGTCCACTGAAAAGATGAGTGACAGGCCGAAATGTGATCCTGAATAAAGCAGGGTCCATGCGGGGCCTTGAAAGTCTTGAACAGCCTTGAATTTGATTGGACCAAATTGATTGAAATCCTTGAATTTTACAAAGTAGTCTTGAAAAGTCTTGAATTTAATTGTGGTCAATAAAATATTGTTTTGACTCAATTGTTGTGACGAAAAACAGCAGGAGAAGGAAAATCCTATGCACAAAAATAACTTGTGCGCACGTTGGGTAATCGGCATTTCACTGTGGTCAGTGGCTTTGTTTTCTTAGTCAAGTAAAAATGTTGATGTTAACTTTTAAAAAAATTACTTAAAAGTACATATGTTGTTAAAACAGTCTTGAATTTCTTTTTTCAAATAGCGTTGAAAAGTCTTCGATAGCCTTGAATTTCAAATGTCCAGATGTGTATGGACCCTGATAGAGCCCTTGGCCTGACCCTGGTTGCTTGCAGAGAGTTGCTGGAGAAGATCAAAGACTTTGAGGAGCGGGAGTTTTCCGGCACAAAGAGAGAGGCTGACTTTAACCCCATGCCCCTCATGAAATTGGAACCCCTAAATGAGGGTGGGGGAGCAGGACTCCTGCAGCAGGTGGGTCTGTGGCATACCCCTTTCCAGGAAATTGGTTTTCACAGTTCTCATGTATAGTAAAGTTGTCAACAACAATTATGCAGTATCCTAAGAATCTGTTTAGCTATTCTGTCGATGATGCAGAGAGTGACACTATAACTCGGTTTAATTTGGTAATATATGTGTGGCTTTTATTATTTATGGTTAGAGACTGATTCTATTTATGTAAATGTTATGTTATGCGAAGTGTTTTCATAAATGTGTAATTTTGTAAGGTTGGTGATATTTTATGTTTGTACTTTGTAACCTGGTAGGAGATCGAGCGATTGACAGACGAAAATAGTCGACTGAGAGAACGACTGAAGCAGATTGAGTCAACAGTAAGTGCTGCTGTTTGCCTGTTTATTTCTCACAACTGAAATACCATACATTATATTCATGCCAACAAATGCAGGGATACACCCAGCTGAATCATTGTATCAATTAACTACTCCCAGGAAGGTGTAAAAATCTGCCAGTAATTAATGGCTGCTGGATGTTGCCGTGTCTGTCAGTTGCCTGCCAGTAATGGCTGTTGGTTGTTGCAGTGTCTGTCAGTTGCCTGCCAGTAATGGCTGTTGGTTGTTGCAGTGTCTGTCAGTTGCCTGCCAGTAATGGCTGTTGGTTGTTGCCGTGTCTGTCAGTTGCCTGCCAGTAATGGCTGCTGGTTGTTGCAGTGTCTGTCAGTTGTCTGCCAGTAATGGCTGCTGGTTGTTGCAGTGTCTGTCAGTTGCCTGCCAGTAATGGCTGTTGGTTGTTGCAGTGTCTGTCAGTTGCCTGCCAGTAATGGCTGCTGGTTGTTGCCGTGTCTGTCAGTTGCCTGCCAGTAATGGCTGCTGGTTGTTGCCATGTCTGTCAGTTGCCTGCCAGTAATGGCTGCTGGTTGTTGCCATGTCTGTCAGTTGCCTGCCAGTAATGGCTGTTGGTTGTTGCAGTGTCTGTCAGTTGCCTGCCAGTAATGGCTGTTGGTTGTTGCCGTGTCTGTCAGTTGCCTGCCAGTAATGGCTGCTGGTTGTTGCAGCGTCTGTCAGTTGTCTGCCAATAATGGCTGCTGGTTGTTGCAGCGTCTGTCAGTTGTCTGCCAGTAATGGCTGCTGGTTGTTGCAGCGTCTGTCAGTTGTCTGCCAGTAATGGCTGCTGGTTGTTGCCGTGTCTGTCAGTTGTCTGCCAGTAATGGCTGCTGGTTGTTGCAGTGTCTGTCAGTTGTCTGCCAGTAATGGCTGCTGGTTGTTGCAGCGTCTGTCAGTTGTCTGCCAGTAATGGCTGCTGGTTGTTGCTGTGTCTGTCAGTTGTCTGCCAGTAATGGCTGCTGGTTGTTGCAGTGTCTGTCAGTTGTCTGCCAGTAATGGCTGCTGGTTGTTGCAGTGTCTGTCAGTTGCCTGCCAGTAATGGCTGTTGGTTGTTGCAGTGTCTGTCAGTTGCCTGCCAGTAATGGCTGCTGGTTGTTGCCGTGTCTGTCAGTTGCCTGCCAGTAATGGCTGCTGGTTGTTGCCATGTCTGTCAGTTGCCTGCCAGTAATGGCTAGTGGTGGTTTTAGGCAATCCAGAGTCAGCGAGACCAAAGCATCCTCAAGTCTGACCTGGAGAAGACCAAGTCTCAGCTGGCGATGCAGAAACAAGTCAAGGTGATGACACTATCTATAACTTATTATATAACATGTTTCACCATGTGTGTATATGGACCTATATCTCTGGCAGTTTTGCATGTATCAAACTGAATATTTGCATGTGATCTTATTGATCCATTGAGTTCCCGCGTGGAGTTCCTGTCAGGAGTATTTGATATTGTCCTGTAGTGTGTTTGAATTTGTATGGTGTGTGGAGTTCTTGAGATTGTCCTGTAGTGTGTTTGAATTTGTATGGTGTGTGGAGTTCTTGAGATTGTCCTGTAGTGTGTTTGAATTTGTATTGTCTGTGGCGTTTTTGAGATTGTCCTGTCGTGTGTTTGAATTTGTATGGTGTGTGGAGTTCTTGAGATTGTCCTGTAGTATGTTTGAATTTATATTGTGTGTGGAGTTCTTGAGATTGTCCTGTAGTGTGTTTGAATTTGTATTGTCTGTGGAGTTATTGAGATTGTCCTGTAGTGGGTTTGAATTTGTATGGTGTGTGGAGTTCTTGAGATTGTCCTGTAGTGTGTTTGAATTTGTATGGTGTGTGGAGTTCTTGAGATTGTCCTGTAGTGTGTTTGAATTTGTATTGTCTGTGGAGTTATTGAGATTGTCCTGTAGTGTGTTTGAATTTGTATGGTGTGTGGAGTTCTTGAGATTGTCCTGTAGTGTGTTTGAATTTGTATTGTCTGTGGAGTTCTTGAGATTGTCCTGTAGTGTGTTTGAATTTGTATTGTCTGTGGAGTTATTGAGATTGTCCTGTAGTGGGTTTGAATTTGTATTGTCTGTGGAGTTCTTGAGATTGTCCTGTAGTGTGTTTGAATTTGTATGGTGTGTGGAGTTCTTGAGATTGTCCTGTAGTGTGTTTGAATTTGTATTGTCTGTGGAGTTTTTGAGATTGTCCTGTCGTGTGTTTGAATTTGTATGGTGTGTGGAGTTCTTGAGATTGTCCTGTAGTGTGTTTGAATTTGTATTGTCTGTGGAGTTTTTGAGATTGTCCTGTCGTGTGTTTGAATTTGTATGGTGTGTGGAGTTCTTGAGATTGTCCTGTAGTGTGTTTGAATTTGTATGGTGTGTGGAGTTCTTGAGATTGTCCTGTAGTGTGTTTGAATTTGTATTGTCAGTGGAGTTCTTGAGATTGTCCTGTAGTGTGTTTGAATTTGTATGGTGTGTGGAGTTCTTGAGATTGTCCTGTAGTGTGTTTGAATTTGGATTGTGGGTCGAGTGTTTGAGATGATGTAGTGTTGTGAGTGTTTGTCTCTGTACATCTCGTCTGGTCTCTGCTGACAGGGCAGCAGCTCAGAGGATGAGTTGGCTGAGCTAAGGAAGAAGATGGAAGGACTGAAGTCCTCCATGGACATGGTGAGAATTCCCTCCCTCTCCCCCAAAACCTCCTTACCTTTTTAACGAATATTTATATGAAAACGGAGTATGTTTGTGGACTCCATATAGGCGAAATAATATACAGTTCAACATCATCGTCTTAGGCAGTGGGTTAAAGTGACCTAAATGGAGAAATGACCTTATTGGGTGGTCCACTTTCAACACTGATATGAAAATGATTTGGGACTGTCTTTGGATGACATTAATTGCAAGATCGCAATATTACAGAGGTGGCTGTGATGTGAGGTTAACTGTGACTATTTCTAATAAAATGGACCTATGATGTGAGTTAACTGTGACTATTTCTAATAAAATGAACCTATGATGTGAGATTAACTGTGACTATTTCTAATAAAATGGACCTGTGATGTGAGGTTAACTGACTATTTCTAATAAAATCGACCTGTGATGTGAGAGTAACTGTGACCATTTCTAGTAAAATCGACCTGTGATGTGAGGGTAACTGTGACCATTTCTAGTAAAATCGACCTGTGATGTGAGGTTAACTGTGACCATTTCTAATAAAATGGACCTGTGATGTGAGGGTAACTGTGACCATTCCTAGTAAAATCGACCTGTGATGTGAGGGTAACTGTGACCATTCCTAGTAAAATCAGCCTGTGATGTGAGGGTAACTGTGACCATTCCTAGTAAAATCGACCTGTGATGTGAGGTTAACTGTGAACATTTCAAAAAAAAAATCGACCTGTGATGTGAGGGTAACTGTGACCAAGTCTAATAAAATGGACCTGTGAATGGCTGTGATGTGAGGTTAACTGTGACCATTTCTAGTAAAATGGACCTGGGATGTGAGCTTAACTGTGACCATTTCTAGTAAAATGGACCTGTGATGTGAGCTTAACTGTGACCATTTCTAATAAAATGGACCTGTGAATGGCTGTGATGCGAGCTTAACTGTGACCATTTCTAGTAAAAATGGACCTGTGATGTGAGGTTAACTGTGACCATTTCTAATAAAATGGACCTGTGATGTGAGCTTAACTTTGACCATTTCTAATAAAATGGACCTGTGAATGGCTGTGATGCAAGCTTAACTGTGACCATTTTTAGTAAAAATGGACCTGTGATGTGAGGTTAATTGTGAACATTTCTAATAATATGGACCTGTGATGTGAGCTTAACTTTGACCATTTCTAGTAAAATGGACCTGTGATGTGAGGTTAACTGTGACCATTTCTAATAAAATTGACTTGTGATGTGAGGTTAACTGTGACCATTTCTAATAAAATTGACTTGTGATGTGAGGTTAACTGTGACCATTTCTAGTAAAATGGACCTGTGATGTAAGGGTAACTGTGACCATTTCTAGTAAAATCGACCTGTGATGTGAGGGTAACTGACCATTTCTAGTAAAATCGACCTGTGATGTGAGGGTAGCTGATTGCACAGTTTGTCAACCAAGACTGTCTGGTTCTGATGTTTAATGTGTTGTTGTCAGAGCCAGGCGTCCAGTCGGAACATGACAGCTGGCATCTCATCGGACTTGACTAACACAAAGCACGAGCTGCTCAAAGTACAAGAAATGTTGGAGATGACAGAGAAGGTACATAGCACAGTGACCACTCACACAGTGACCACTCACATCATGACCACTCACACCGTGACCGTTTACACAGTGACCGCTTACACAGTGACCGCTGACACCGTGACCGTGACCGCTCACACAGTGACCGCTCACACAGTGACCGATCACACAGTGACCGATCACACAGTGACCGATCACACCGTGACCGTGACCGATCACACCGTGACCGTGACCGCTCACACAGTGACCGCTCACACAGTGACCGCTCACACAGTGACCGCTCACACAGTGACCGCTCACACAGTGACCGCTCACACAGTGACCGCTCACACAGTGACCGCTCACACAGTGACCGCTCACACAGTGACCGCTCACACAGTGACCGCTCACACAGTGACCGCTCACACAGTGACCGCTCACACAGTGACCGCTCACACAGTGACCGCTCACACAGTGACCGCTCACACAGTGACCGCTCACACAGTGACCGCTCACACAGTGACCGCTCACACAGTGACCGCTTACACTTCCTAGTGCAAAGGCAAGTCAAAGATCTCAATATCGCATACAACAACTGACAACTTCTTCTGAGGATGCAGTATGCACCTTACCTTGGCAGTTAGCAGCAGCAGTGTACAATACAGTACAATCATACAAAGACCATACAATGTTATTGTTACTGGTAGATGACAATGTAGTCTGTACACGCTATCAGACATTGTGACGTTTTGGTTCATTTCAGGAGCTTGAGAAGAAAGTGTGCATGACGGCGCCATTCAAGAATCTCAAACAGATGCTGATGAAGAAGAATGAACAGATCAAGGAACTGCGCAGAAGTCTCTCAAAGTACAACCTTCACTTTCTTCTCTGTCTTCTCTCTCACGGTCGCCTTCATCAATGCATTTATTACCTTCCTCATAGGTTAATCACACTTTCATCGTTTAGCTTAAAAAGATCCGACCTTTTTATGTTGCATATGATGTAGAGTATAGCTACAACATTGCCTGTTGTTACTGACATTACTTATGTGAATAGTGAATCTAACAATATCATTTTAATTGCAATGCACGTATAATGTCACGTATAATTAATTCATTATGTATACAACTAATTAAACGCATTATGTGCATTCATGTGCCATGTTAAGTCAGACTAATTTATTATAATGTAGTATAATTAATTGTAACATTTATGCATCTCTCGATGGGCTTTATCCAGATTTACTGTACTGTGTAAACATGCTTACGTGTAGAAATTGTACTGTCCATATCCAGCTTAGCTTTTGAAATAATGTAAAACAACTAACATGTTTTGTGCTAGTTGTTTCAGTTTGGGTTATTTTCTTGCAGATACGAGACTACAGAAGATTAGAAAAAGAGCATTGCACACCATGTAGTACTCTGTCTGTGATGTAGTGTTGAACCTCTACATAATGGGCACTTATGGGTTAGAACGTTTTGACATTCCACTAGTCTTTGTTGATTAGCTACGCAGTCACCCAAAAAATCAGTTTTAAAACTTACAATCCGTCCAGGGTATTTTACTGTTATGGATATAGCGTCCACATTTATTCTTACCATTACCGTTTATTTCTTGTGAATTTGCTCTGGAGCTAGCTCAGCAAGATTCTAATGTGTTCTGAATAATAATGTATTTCTAATATACAGTTGTTGTTAATTAATACCTTTGAGATGATTACGGTATGGAGGCTTTGTTAATGCTTCCATTAAAGTTAACAGTACTAATAATATATTTATATTATGCTAGCATGATAAGTCTTAATAGTAGAATAATAGTTACTAACGACAAACAGGGTCCTATACGTTGAATTTTGACATGCATTTCTTTTTGTATGGACAAAATATTTTAAAATATTTTCACTACTACCTGCTACCCGGTATATACATAGGTAAGAACATGTGACGTGTTGTCTCCATTTAAAAAGGACATCTGTAAAACAAAGAATGGTTAAAATAGTGCAGTATTGTCAAGTATTCCTGCAGTTTGCGAATGTTGTTTGGTTTGGTGTGTGTAAATATGTTTGTTAATGTAAAACAATTGATTCCTTTTGGCAGTGAAAATATTGAGTGTAATTCACGCTTGTGAAATTATACTTCTGCTAATCATCGTGAATTAAATGTTATGTCCAAATTGATAGCTTATAAAGTGATATGGCAATCGTGTTAGATCTCATTATCCATGTTGTAGTTTATGTAGGAGGTATGGGTAGTGTAGTGGTTACATCCGCCTGGCACACTGGCGGTCCGGATTCAATACCCCGTCAAGGCCGGCTACGTACATTTGGTTAAAACCTGGCTCTAAACTTTGGGGAGTGTGTATCACTCGTGAATCTGAGAGTCACGTTAATGTCTGTCCCATCTCAATTTGAGACGTAAAAGAACCACTGATGATGACAAGCACCCTGGCAGCAGTGAACACCTTCAGTACCAGCAAAGAAGGTCATCATACACACACTAGTCAGTTAATAGAACCCTGCCAAATGCTGGAAACAAGTAGAACTAGGAACTATTGTGTTACTCCACAGAAGATTATTTGGTATTACACCTGCATGTTGTTTGCTTGAAAGGTTATCTAGCTATTGTGTGCCATTTTATTAGTTGCTTAATGTGTATTTGTGTGAAATGTGATGTGATCATGACTGCACTGTGTGTCTGTGTCATAACAACATTCCGTCCTATGTCTTATACATGATGTAATATATATATATAATATCAATGCGGTTGCATTATTCCAATGTACTTGTTTGTGTAGATGTCGACGCACTAAGGCGACCCTGACTGTTCTGTTACATAGACTCACCCCCTTGAGCCAAGGGTAGTAAGACTAGCAGTGTACTGCCCATGGCTTATTGCAGAGACAGCGTGAAATTCACTTAATCAGTTTTACCTTGTTGCGCTCAATGTCTTCACTTGTCTTGATTGTGGAACCAGGCAACATCAAAAGCAAATTCTAAGAACTTGAGGTCACGCCTTCACAGTTTATGATTTGGATGTTTTTTGTTCAGTTTGAATGTATTATAGGCGACGTATTCAAGTAGGGAACAGTGCTTCGGGTTTATTCAGTGCAATTCAGTGGGTAATGTTCAATGTAGATGCTGTGGTATTAATAATGTTGTATTAATGAAGCAGGA
>JAODUO010001278.1:115000-126138 GCA_025642075.2 Ridgeia piscesae
GTGTGTATTTACATACATGCATACAGCTAGCTGTATATGTATGTATGTGCAATTATATATTAATAATCTTATTGTTGGTTGCTAGCACCAGACAACAGAACACAAACGCGGTATGCCGCACATTGAAAAGTAGGTTCAATACATTGTTGTTTCGATGCTATAATTTCTTAGAAAATTACTGAACTCTAACAGAGGGCATAACTCTATATAATGGGGAAGGTGTTATATATACATATGTATTATACACATATTATTATCTATAAAGTTGTATGGCATTAGAAACATAAACGTGGTCAAGGTCTTACATAATTATAAGTTTGTGTAAGTACTACCGAATAAATTACGAAATAGGCCTATGTTAACGTGGGTTGACACATGCATTTATAAAGATATGCATTTTGTTAGTCTATTGGTGACATGGTTGGCATTGTTACCATTATTACCATACCTTTTAAAGGAATATTTAAACGGACATTTAAGTTGTTGAATCTTACTACCATTAGCATCAAAGCAATCTTAATTTGCGGGAGGGGGCGCTTAGCTGAAGATTCAGCGGCATATCAAATGTTAATTTTGTGTGACCCTCTACAAAAATTTCTCGATTTCAAACAAAACAGGCACTCCTTTCTTCAATATAGCTGCATAAGCGAGTGTAGGGCCCAGCGAACACCCCCCGCCCCCCCCCACACACAACCCACGACATTTGGCCGCACTATAATTATAAATTATACCTGTCTGTGCTACAGCGCTGACTATAATCGCTGTTTTGTGTAACATGCTTTTCTAGAGAAAACATGCGCAACTGTCGTATATTAAAACCGACCTCTAATTAAAGCTAACCCTAACCGTATAGACAGACCAAATGAACTACCTCATGTGATGTGTTGTAAAAATAACTTGCTTAGTATTCAGAGGTGAATATAGCTCTGTCGTCACGCGTCACTGGCGTGGACTTCCTGTAAACAACACAGCACAACTCGTAGCCACAGGCTATGCCCTACAACGTGCGAACCACGATAACATCGGTGTTTGTTGAGCTTAACACTCTGGCTGAGGTACTAACAGGTTTGTTGGGGTACGACATACACTCATTCGTGTTTGGGGACTGTCATTTGTGACTCATTTCTACAAACACTGCGGCTTATAGCCATACTTCGTACATTGGCTTTATGAGTTGCAGATTTCGCTTCTTTCTTCCTGGTTTTACTCGTTCGTTATATCGTAGTTGTCACTTATGCCTATATTTATAGTTGATAACACATATTCAAAAGACTTGATACTTCATACATCAGGTCGTTTAGCGTCATCACTACACTGCGGCCACATAAATATATTTGCGATCAATCGTCTCCAAGCTGTTGTTTCGCTTATCAACCACATGCCGTTTCAAAAGAAAATGGCGGCCATGTAAACGACAGAGGTCCAAATTAATCACTCTGTTAGCAATAAATCGCCCTGACACTCGGTCAGGTTAGTGAACAAATAAGAGTAAGACAGGGTTGTGGGTGAACTTGTAGATCTGCATTGTTTTAATGTTATTCAATAACCACATGTTCAAATAATCACCATACATAGTATACATGTGCAAGTATACAGACAATCGCCACATAACAATGCAAACTCCCAGAACACACCCAAACCCTGGTAGTATGTAGAGTGTATTACTGTATATATCTCCCTAGGGTAGCTGCAAGGTGTTTGCGCATTTCCCACGAGGGATTAATGTAATTCTCATAGGCATTACTAGCCCAGTCCCCCTGTGCCTTGATGACTTCTGATGGAAGCCCACATTCCAAGGCAAAGGATGCCCCCCCCGTCGAAAACTATGCCCTGAGTAATCTGAGGGATTTAAATTCAACATTCCCAAGTATTTGTGAAGCTTATCCTGGAAGACTTGCACTGTCAATGGGAGCCAGCCATTGCGCGTGGGGTAAGTGAAGAGTGGGGCTGATGGCGGAGAATTACACAGCCTTAACGCAAGGATTAGTGTCTGTGCTGGACACGGGGGGGAGCCTGGGATACGAGGAAGAGGAATGTGCAATATGCGCTGCCGGTACTGGATTGTCTTCGACCACCGCACAGCTAAGCTTACGCCGTCCTCAGTAAAAGTAGCATCTTGGCGACATAAGTGTAAATTTGAGTCAAAAAACGTAATGCTTTTTACCAAAAGATTGGATTTCCGAAAGAAGGAGAAAAACGCTACTAAGCAAGCTGCCCAAAAGGTTACTTCCAGTGGCAAGGTGAAGTCTATCTGCTTAAACAACTGGCGAAGGATAGCTGGAGTTATGGGCAGCTTCTGTTTATGTGCAGTCCCTAATACTCTTTTTGTACCTTTGAGCAGCATGTCTATGTGCCAAGAGCCCTGAAAGGGGTTTGCATGACCTGCTTCCAGATGCATTATACGAACAACATTTATGTATTGCTTAATAGAAGTGTAAGCCAATTTTTGAGATAAAAATGCTATATATCGACAAGCGTTGTCCTGCGACAGTGGTACTGGGTTAATGTCCCCTAATACACAGAAGTGCTGATACAGCTTACGTTGAGAAGCATATGTAACACGCGTACTGGGGGCAAAGACCTGTTCTTGAAGCCAACGGACCTTGTCATCTAGTGAGTCCAGAAAGCCAGGACCTGTCCAGAATATACAAAAACCCATTATAGGACATGTGCCACGATAATGGTGACAGTGCTAACAATATAGTCAGATATTGCCTAGCCTCGGGTTCATGCAGCCGAGATATTCTATCTGCTAAGACATTATCTTCTCCTAGAACATGGACCGCTTTCAAACGGAAGTTAAACACAGCTGACAGCCAAAAGATATGTCTGAGATATTTCGTTAGCAGAACGCTGCGTGATGAACCACGATTGATACACGCTACTGTTGTACTGTTGTCTGACAAAACTACGACGTGTTTGTTGGCCCACAACGGCCCCCATCTTTGTGCTGCTAACACAACCGCAGCCAATTCTTTAAAGTTGATGTGACTGTCCTGAACCGCGGGCAAATCAATTGACCAGTTACAGTAAAAATAGTCGCCCTCGCAGTAACCGCCTGCCCCTACATCACATGCATCTGTATGTACAATAACATCTGGACCCTTATTTATAATAAGCGACATGCCATTGAAAGAATGCATAAATTCCTTCCACCACTGAATGTCCTTTCGCATATCTAGTGTTAATTAATACACATTTGTGATTTGCAGACCGTAATGTACAAATTGCGTCTAAAATTCGCCGGACGAATACTCTCCCGCAGTAGACCACACCTGCCGCCCAGTGAAGTTTGCCTGCCAAAGACTAACTGCCGCTTGCTTGCTCGTTTACGTTTCGCAAATACTTCTAGTTCTGCTTTAAGCGCTAACATTTTTTCTGAAGGCAGACGCTTAACCATAGTTGCTGTATCAATTTCAATACCTAAGAAGGTAAGACAACGAGTGGGATCAATCACTTTATCCCAGTTAATAGAAAAACCCAAACGTCGCAATAATGCCACTAAGGTATTCATTGCGACAATACATTCATTCAAGGTCGGTGCACAAATGAAGAAATCATCCAGATACACTACTACCGCAGTAAAGCCCCGCCTAATCATCATCCGCTTGACTGCCTGTGTTAAGCGGTGAAATATACCAGGTGCCAGTCTTGAACCAAAGGGCAACTTAGTATCACGCAGATATACTACTTGATTATTAAGTACAAATTTTAATCCCGTAAACTGTTGACTTTCTGCACTTATTGACACCGACCTGTAGGCTGATTTTAAATCAATCTTGGTCATGTAATAGCCAGGTTGTAGCAGGGAGGTGGCATCATCAATTGTTTGAAACCTTTGTGAAAACTCTAAAGTTGCATAGTCGTTTAAGGAATTACCCGAGGGTCGGCTGCAATCATGAATCAGCCGTATGCCGCCTGTAGATTTCGGGATGGCACCTAAAGGGCTTATAAAATTTGGCTTGCTGTCACACACAATGTAATTTCCCTCAGATATTTCATGGAGAACTTGCTGCTTGATTGCTAAGTAATTTGGGGATCCTGGTCTGGCAGACGGATGATTTTCAACCTCGACCGGTACAACCTGGACATCACTGTCAACAATGTCAAACCCATATTTCAGCCCACTTAACAAAAATTCCCGATCTGCGTCATCTGCTAATTCTGTTCGCCATACCCCGAGATTTAGTCCTGGCCTGGGACTCACTGCCGGAATTTCCTACCGAGGACAGCTGTATGTTTGACCTGGTCCCTGATGGTGTGACGTGGCAGGGTGTGTTTGAGTGCACCCTTTGAACGAGCAGGCATGGACAAACTTACAATCTACATAGCTACAACCTCTGCTTGTGTTAAACATTTTGCAGATTGCCCTGCCATCTACCGTCACTGGTCCTGGACGCTGCCCTGACCTGACGTGATTCGGTGGGGGGCGGGCGTTGTTGCGGGGGGCTCGTGGTGTAAGCTGCATTGTATGCAGATGTGGGATGTCAGTTCCCCACCTAAAGTTATGACTGGCTTGCAGCTTCCTGTACTCCCGGTCATAAAAATAGACTGACACATTCTCATACTTCTGAGTTAGTTGATAGATCTTTGTAATGTAAGACAAATAGTCGATCACTCCCTCATCCCCCAACTTCCCCTCGCCTAACAGCCTGTACATAATTGCTAGGTTCGCAATTGACCACTGGGACAGTGTTATGGCTTCAAGTTTAGGTTTTACCCCGGACTTTACGATAATTTGCCTGCCCTCCTGGGTGCCCGCAACAACCTCCTCCTCGACTGTGTCTTTGGCAATGAAGTCTACGACATCGTAGTGAACATTACAAGACCTACCAGTCGCCGATGATACTAAGTGGACTTGTGGATCTTGCCACAATCCTGGCATTGTTGCGCAATGTTCAAAGCGTGATGCCGTCACGGTTGCTGCTCGCGTGTGTCCGCGCCCTGCGACTGGTTGCGGTGTCGGCGTTGTAGCTGTCGCACCTTGCATAGTCCGCAAATGTTCGCACATCAGTTGAGTGTATACGTCGCGTTCAGTCTCGCTGGGTAGTCCCGCGCCCGCTGCCTGGTCCCGCGCCGGGGTTGTTGCGCCATCCTCGCACGTGGCCGCCGCCACTGTTGTCGCCTCGGTGACTTCCGCCGTCTGATCTGACGTCTGCTCTGCCTCCGTCGCTTGCCTGGGCTGCAGGGACTTCAGCAGAAGTTTCTGCTGGCCGCGCAGTATTTTTGATTGTGACAAATCCTCCTTGTCGAGCAGTTCTAAAGCATCCATTGAAGTAAAGCCGTCTTTGACAAGGAGGTCGACGGTTTTAGAGGTAATATTGTGCGCCGTCGCCCACTCGCGAAGTTCGCCTTCGGCGACAACTTCGGTGTCCGTCATCTTTGGCAAGTCTTACTGGGCTCGGGGAACGTACCACGCCATCTTCTTGTCCCTCCGAACGATCTCTTCCTCGACCTCGCCAAGATAGCAAGGCCGAACGCACATGGCCGTGCAGGCGAGCTTAAAATTACGCGGGTAAAATACTAACACCGCTTTCAATGTATATCGATTATAACTGAGTAGAGCTGCTGCTGAAACAAGTGAGGCTGATTTGCCGCCAAACACCAGTTTAAATAGAACCGTGGGCCGATTGGGAAATACCAAACCAGATTGCGAAACACCAAAACAGGAAACCACAATATAAACAGAGCCGTGCCTACAGACATTGACTGATGACCCTGGCTTTGCCTGACTGGGCCATAATTAAGATTCTGAGTAGCCTGGTGAATAACAAATTCCATAGAAATGCCAAAGAAACCACGTTTCCATCACCCGTGATTAATACATAATTAAAATTATTTAATTCTCACATAAATCCACGAGGGGCGCTGTTACTATCCTCTCTCTCTCTCTCTCTCTCTCTCTCTCTCTCTCTCTCTCTCTCTCTCTCTCTCTCTCTCTCTCTCTCTCTCTCTCTCTCGCCTCTCTCTCTCTCTCTCTCTCTCTCTCTCTCTCTCTCTCTCTCTCTCTCTCTCTCTCTCTCATATGTATATATATATATATATATATATATATATATATATATATATATATGTGTGGATAATATATGTAAAGGTGTAGAATTGTGGTAAAGGTGTAGCATTATGATATAGTGGTACAGTGGTAGAGATTCCCAAAGGGCTAGAGCGGCTGCTATTACATTGTGTTTACGGTAGCCTTCCTGGTAGGGAAGCTATGAGGATGTGGGAGTAGCGCGTCGTCTGTCGGGCCAGAGTATAAAAGCCGGCCTGCGGTTGAGCCATGCAGAGTCGGTCGGTCGGTCGGTCGGTCGGTCGGTCGGTCGGTCGGTCGGTCGGTCGGTCGGTCGGTCGGTCGGTCGGTCGGTCGGTCGGTCGGTCGGTCGGTCGGTCGGTCGGTCGGTCGGTCGTCGGTCGGTCGGTCGGTCGGTCGGTCGGTCGGTCGGTCGGTCGGTCGGTCGGTCGGTCGGTCGGTCGGTCGGTCGGTCGGTCGGTCGGTCGGTCGGTCGGTCGGTCGGTCGGTCGGTCGGTCGGTCGGTCGGTCGGTCGGTCGGTCGGTCGGTCGGTCGGTCGGTCGGTCGGTCGGTCGGTCGGTCGGTCGGTCGGTCGGTCGGTCGGTCGGTCGGTCGGTCGGTCGGTCGGTCGGTTTGATGTAACGTTTGTTTCATCGTTCCAGATCTTCGGACGGCGATACAATGACGTCACTGTGGTTTCTTCTCTTCTTGCTGTGCAATCCGTGGGGAACACTCTCCGTCTCCGGCAACCGCTGTACGGAGACACGTCACTCTGGTCTCATTGAACGTGTTACCTTCGACTGTAGCTCACGAAATATCAGGAAACTTCCTGTAAACATCTCAAGTCGAGCAACCGAGCTGAATCTCGCAATGAACAACATTATGACTATCCCTACATACGCATTTAAACACCTGCCAAATTTAACACTATTAAACTTGACATTCTGCGGGATTCGTGTATTGGAGGAGAACTGTTTCGCCGGCCTGCTGCATTTGCGAGAATTGGTGATACCTCGCAACGAGTTCAATCCGGCTCGACTGCCTCGAGAAACGTTCGCGTGTTTGCCGTCGCTACAGCTGCTTTCTATTGCCGAGCAAGGAAAGGCCGGCGAATATCCTACTGGAATCTTGGAAGATCTTAGCGAACTGCGAACACTTTCAGTGACTTCGCAAGGCATTAATTTGCCTGATGTCTACGGCCGACTTCGAAAGCTAGAAACTCTTATCTTGGACGGTTATGCAACCGATACGATAAGCAAAGAAATGAGTCGTATAACGGCAGACACATTCGCTGCAATCCGCGATTCAAACGTTACTACTTTAATGATTCGTCGCACATATCTCGCCCACATCGACGCTGGCGCTTTCTCCAACTTCAAGAACTTGCGAGCTTTTATCGTGTACACCAACAAACCTCTGAACGTAAAGAAAGCAGTGTTTGCCCTTGGTCACATGGTGAACACCAGCATCGACACAGTCGTTCTGGACGGCACGTTCCACTACGACAATACTTACGGACTTCAAGCGTATGACATCAATTACTTTTGTGATGGTCCCGTTTGGAAGAACTTAAAGCGTCTAAGCTTACGAAACGTCTGGCTAACAACGTTTGTTCCACGTGACGTGCGTTGTCTCTCGGCACTACAAGAACTCAGCGTCGCGTACAACCGCCTGACGTTCTCCATGCCATACGACACCGGAAAGTTGCACCATTTACCTCAGTTGCGGATTATAGATATATCCCATACAAATGTGCTGGGTCCTGGCTACATCTACCATTACTGTCGTTCAAGTATTATTCGCTTTCACGCGGACGATTTCTTCCCACAAGTTCCACAATTTCGACGTGTTGACAACTCGACTGTCCCCGAAGAGTCCGCGAAAGAATACACATATTCACCTGACGTCTTTCTACTGCCGGCCGTTCGTTACATTGATGCCAGTACATCGAACTTTAAGCGTGTGTCGCGTGTGTCGCGTGTCGGGAAGGTCATATCGTTCAGCCATCCCAACAGTGTGCTGTTCCTCAATATCTCTGGGACACATATTCTTAATCGTGTCAACGGTCTTCTGGTTGGGTTGACGCAGCTGCAGGTTCTTGACGCTAGCGACGGAGTCGTCGAGTCCATCCACCCAGACTTTCTCAGACACTTACCTCTTCTGCGTGTTCTAAACCAATCTCACAACTCTCTCGGTAAAGGAAACAACAATTTCAGTGCGATTTTCAGTTTGGGGCGAACGTTGGAAGAGGTTGATCTGTCGAACAATCGACTGAGTTATATCGAGCCTTCCACGTTTTCAGCGTGCAAAATGTTGCAACAGATAAAGTTACACGACAACATATTTAAATGCCTCGATATTGCATTAGGTAATTTAACATCTCTGGATTTGATCGATATCAGTGGGAACCACCTGCCTTTTCTAAATGAAACTTTTACGAGTGAATTGGACAGGTTATGTGAAAATAATACATTCTCCATTGATATGAGACGCAACGATTTGATATGCAACTGTGAATCTGTGCCGTTCATTCGTTGGGTGCAGACGACCTTGGTTGACGTCATTAGCAGGAGTCACATGACGTGTTTAGTAAATAGTTCTCACGAAAGACTGGTGGACGTATCCGTGGCAGACTTACTGGACAAATGCAACGGCTCTCGTCGTAATGTGAGGAAATATATATACATCGTTCTCGTCGTTTGTATCGTCATTACGCTGATAGTGACAGCAGTATGGGTAGGCAGCCTACATGTCCGTCAAGTACGTGAACTAGAGAACATACAAGAGCATACTTCTTTTTTGAACAACTCCACACGCTATGACGCTGCCGTTTTGTTCGATTTAAATGAAACAGAGATGAGAACGTGGATCGACAAAGAGTTGATCAAGAGAGCGGAGCAGGAGTGGAACCTTCGTTTATTTCTCACGTACAGAGATTTGTTGGAATTGGATGGGTCGGAGTTGGACTGTATCGGTGAAGCACTAAACATGAGCAGGATGCTAATCCTATGCATCACGCAAAGCTACTTTAATGATAACCAGACTCTGGCATATTTCCGCATGGACTTTGAAGGGAGAAGGTCGCATAATAAATATATATTCTTATGTTTTAATGAATTCCAATTCTCGAGTGATGCGACAGCGATAGAAAGACTAGCGAATGGTGGTCAAGCATTACGACTGTGCTGGGACGAAAGGTTCGCTGGCGTGTTTTGGGACAAATTGCGCAGACGACTGCTAGTACATGAAAACGAAAACACTGAGATCAGTTCTTAATTAACCTGCACACTAGGTAGCGACATTGTTGCGGACGTTGACTGTGTTAAAATTACGTTCTAGATCACGTAATACACGTTCGGGATGAGGTGATCACAAATGAGGGTATACTGTCACTTCATAATATTTAATAAAATAAATATGATCCGCTTTAATTTGTGTTACTTTGCGTAATGTCAGAACACGGCGGGAAAATTGGCGGATGTAGAGGTTTGAAATTGGTGGTGTATAACATTTGAAAAACAAGCGGAAATATTGATTGATAAGTATTATTCTTGTGTTAAGGTTATTCATAAAGTGGTACTGGAAATATATTGAGTAGTAGTTTTGGTTAAAGTTTGTTAGTTAACAGTATTTTTGAACAGATTACTATAGTGGGTGATAAAAGGGTAATCTAGGCTTCGACAAATTGTAAACAATATTGAGCAAATCTCTTTATTTGATATAGTATATAAGAGATAAAGCAATAAGAGTAACAACTACATATGTAAGATAAAACTGTGAATAGGTATCATTGTTATTAAAAATAAACAAGCGTTTTAGTAGGAAACCCTTGTTTGTTTATATAGGTAGTGTCCAACGTTTCCGCTAGGGAACGGTACCAGTACAGACTAAACTTATTGTTCATGGTAGCATAGGTAGTAAGTTGTTTATAACATAAAGTGTGCTGCAGTTGCTGTACACAATAAACAAACAGTCTTTCTAAAGACTAAGTTGGTTTAAACTAAGAGTTGATTTTGACAAATCGTAATATGGCACCTGGCAAGCGGCAAGTGAAGGCAAGGAGGCACTTGGTGTGTAACCACTGCCACAGCTTGGTGGATTTTGCCGTATCGGGGTGCGGAAAAACTTGGTCAGAGACAACGGAGGAAGGGTTTACGTTCCAATGTTTAGGGTGTTGGAAAGTGGACTGTCTGACAGCAGAGTTAGCTAGGCTAACGGATATTGTGAAGGGGATGCAGAGTGGAGGGAGGGTGATTGCAAGGACAACAAATGGAGAAAGAACAACAGAAAACATGACATGCAGGAAGGTAACAGGGGAGAAAGTGACAGTAGAGAAGGAGGGAGGGACAAGGGGACAGGAGATGAGAGAAGTAGATGCGACAGGAGGTAAGACGAATGGAAGAAAGGAAGTGAGAGGTGATGTGACCAAACGGAAGTCAATAACAAGGACGACGACAGGAAGAAAAGAGACCGGAAAGAAAGGAACAACAGAGAAAGCGGCAGGGGAAAAGTCAGCAACCAGGGAGATGCAAAACGGAGGAGCTACTCTGAAGCAGTGATCGAGGGGGCATTGAGAACAGAAAGGGTATTTATGGGAGACTCCATTTTGCGAAAGACAGACAGGACATTAAGCAAAGGAGAAGACGTTGTTGTTTGTCTTCCGGGGTTATCACAGAATGGATGACATTGTACAGTGTCTGTTTAATTTACACATTAAGTGAATTTGTAGAGTCTCGATGGCTAAGTAAGGTTTCACTGTTGCCCATGTGATTATACATATGTTAGCTAATGTTGAAAACCAACTTGATGCGAGATCCAGTGGGTTGTCTATATTCTGGTGGGCTATCTTTATTCTAGTGGACTTAATCTGTTGGTGGGTTATTTTTATTCTGGTGGGCTATCTTTATTCTGGTGGGCTATATATATATTTTGGTGGGTTATCTTAAGTTTAGTGGGCCATCTGTATTCTGGTGGGCTAATTTTATTTTGTTGGGCTGTTTTATTTAGTTGACATGTCTTTATTCTGCTGAACCATCTACTGACATAGTGTTTGTGAGTGGTTACAAGTTGTGTGTCCACACTTTGCACAGCATACTTCAAGTTTGCTTTATTGTGATGCCATATCAA
>JAODUO010001279.1:0-2500 GCA_025642075.2 Ridgeia piscesae
AAAACAGATTCGTGGCACTGGAGATATAACACACAATCACACAGTCTCGGCTGCAGCAGTAGGAAGCTATTTATAACGATCGACCCAGTTTGAATACCTAGACTCTACACGCCACTCCATTCCACACAATGACAGGTCTTTTCAAAGTTTTTGCAAAACGACGGACGTCAGCGATTGACTGATATCGCTACAAATGTATCTAGAAACTGTGCTTCTTGTTCACGAGTGTGGCCAACCGCAGCATTGACGTCAATGTTGTCGATGGTAATGCAGATAGTGTATGTCTTACAAGAGGTTTATTCATCGAAGTTTCTTACTTCAACGAACATACTGAATTGAACGCTCCTTCTTGTGCGGGAGCCTTTGTACAATACGCCTCAGGATACAATTTTATACAGGAACAAACATAAGGAAACACGACGTTTTGGCAACAATTACATCGCCCGTATCGGTCAACTTGTCGGACTGTTTTGTGGTATCGACGCAAGATGTAGCTGTAAATTGGCCTGGTTCCTAAATTAGCCTGTGTGATTTGGGAAGTGCGTGATGCGGCGGCAGAATATCATTGTGTACATTCATACACGTACGGTCCAACAGCGCATTCAGGCATGCATACGCACGCACACACGCACGAATTCACACATGCAGATAGACGTTCACACACCCACCCACACGTACACAAATACAAACACACGTACACACAAATGTGTCTTGACTCCCAAATTAGTCACCCTTTAGTGCTATTCGACGACACCGATTGCTACATGTTAGGACCTTGGCAAACAGACATTGCTGGCACAGCGGGAGCTGCGCTTTGTCCAATGATATAGAATTACTCGAAAGCGGCACCGAATTTTGCAAACTGTGCGCACGATGTTTTTTCTACGGCATCTTACATAATCTGACGTGCACCAGACAGGTGTGACAGCGACGCTTTAGCCAAATGTTGTCTGTTTTGATATACCTTGTTGACTTGTTGAAGTTACAAAATAATGACGGTCAGTTACTTTTCCCCCTGTACCTCATACAACCCAACAACATAAGTTGTCGACCTAATTTATGAAGGGTGAATAACCGGACATCAGCAGCTACTTCATTGTAGTTTACACACAACTGCACATTTTCTGTACGAGACGAAATACTCTTGCACCTGACCTGCGGAGCAATCTCTTAGAATAGCGTATCAAAAAACGTTGACTGCATTGCGCGCAAAGCACAATGGCTACGAAATGTCAGAGGGTTCTTACGATGTCTTGGATGGGTGAAATTGAGGGTCAGAGGTTACGAACCAGCGGTCACGCACTGAAAGACGTGAACCTGGAGTGAAACTTACACCAATGCCAACACTATAGCTAAGTGCACCTTTGTTTGCTAAACTACACACACACACACACACACACCGCCAGATAACAAGTTGTATTGCACACCGCAAGCGTAATGCGTATATATATATATATATATATATATATATATATATATATCTACCATGGTGGCCGAGTGTTTGGACTCCCGACTAAAGTGACAGGGATTTGAATCCCGGTGCCGGTAAGTCGGTGGTTCCGTAGTAATGTAGCCACAGTGTCGAAACTTCGGCAATTTCGGACACCCTATATCGCCTTCCCCTTCCAACCCGCACTGACCAGCGTGGAAGGGTAGGCCAACAACACCAGAATGCAAAGCACAGCAAAATCATGGCCCACAGACTTGATGACGAAACGACGAGAAACGGTGGAAAACGGCGACGATCGGCAAGGAATAGAGTATGCAGAAATTTGCCAGACTATCAAAAGGAAAGCAATAGAGGACATCAGGAAATACAACCAAGAGATCATACCAGACACGATCATAGCATCAAGAAGCCTGAGGAAAGTCCGAATAACGCAGAAGCAGGCAGACTTATCACACTCCTTGAAAAGCAGGGTAGAGAAATCCAGGATCAAGATAAGATCTTAGAACGAATAGAGGAATTCTAAACAGTGTAAACATAATCCACACTGACCCAAACGTGTTACCAGAGATAGCATTATGGGATGTGGAAGTAGCACTTCGAGATATGAATAATGGGACAGCAACAGCCAACGACCATATAAAAAACGAGTCACTGAAAACCTGGAGAAGATGCCGTCTCAAAGACACTTGCTAAGCTGTAAACTAAAACTTATCAGAAAGACGAATGCCCACAGCGTGGAACGCTAAGATTCCAGATTGGAATTAAGAAAGACTTCATAAATTACAGACCAATATGGCTACAATCAAACACCTATAAAGTATTCATGAAAGTACTAATGAAAAGGCTAGAGAAGACACTCGACGAAAACCAGCCACGGGAGTAAGCTGATACTACACGACAGACCACATCCACGTGATAAACCACCTACGAGAAAGCCTTCGACTCAGAGCAATCTCAAGCAGTACTGACCTCGCTCTAAGAGCAGGGAATAGAAGATGTGTATATCGAACTCCTGAAGGAAATCTACACTAACAGCTCGTTGACAGTCCA
>JAODUO010001279.1:15000-17500 GCA_025642075.2 Ridgeia piscesae
CACATATATATAACATAACATAAACATATATATAATATATATAATATATATATAATATATATATAATAATATAAATATATATATATATATTGTAACTCGTGTGTATATATATGAAATGAAAATAGCACGTTCCTAAAATATCATTATTATTTAATTAATAATCTGTCTTGGCATATACTTATATATCATTCAACTAATTGTATGGTATATTCTAAACGTAATATGTATATGTATAATATATATATATATATATATATGTATATATATATATATATATATATATATATATATATATACATTACACATATATATATATATTATATATATATATATATATATATATATATATATATATATATATATGTGTGTGTAACTGATATATATATATATATATATATATATATATATATATATATACAGTTACACACACTATATATATATATATATATATATAATATATATATATATATGTGTAACTGTATATATATATATATATATATATATATATATATATACATATATATATATATATAACTCTATATATATTATAATATACCATACAAATTGTAGTTGAATGATATATAAGTATATGCCAAGACAGATTATTAATTAAATAATAATGATATTTTAGGAACGTGCTATTTTCATTGTTACTAGTCGGGCCGTAGCTACAATTACTCGTGCTTAATGGCGTTGGCATGTAGCTCTCTTGGCAGACAGTGGTATGCGCCGCAATTATTGTCATCGGACAGAATGCAGCACTGGCAGATCTCTGCTTTCGCTGGTCCCTCCTCCCGCTGTCTTCTTCTTCTTCTTCTACCGACTCTCGTTTTCATGCCAGTTTTGACGACTGGTTTCCAGTTACCACGATCACTGCCGGCGGTCTCCCAGTTATTAATGTCAGTTTCTGTGATCTTCGTGTCACATTGGCAGGTGTTTTGTAACGAAGATATTGTCGGCCAATGTTGCGTACCCCAGTGACAAATTCACCGTATGTGAAGGACATATTTACGTATACGGCCATTAGCTATTTGGTGGACATGACCAAGTCATCACAGACGTCGCTGGATTAATAGTGTATATAATATACTGGTGCATGGAGCACGCCCCAAGACCTTTGTGTTTGTGACCATCTCCTGCCAGGTTATGTCAAGGGTACATGTAAGACAACGAAGACGAAATATACTATTCAGTCTCTTCTCTTGTCTTGTTTATATTGTCCAGATCTTACAGTCATAGAGACGGATGCCCAAGACACATGTTTGGTAAACACAGTTTTTTTCGGTCAAATTTGTGTTGCTCCACACTCTCTTGTTCAGTTTGGACATGACATCTGCAATTATTGCTATACGCGTATTCATTTCAACATCTAGGGATAAATTACTTGTGATTGTTGAATCTAGATAGTGAACTGCTCAACGACATCAAGTGTCACATTATCGGTGTTGATTGATGTTGATGCTATGATATCTTAACCCATAACATTCGACTCTTTGTTACACATTGTTAATCCAAATTCTTTACAGGCGTAAGAGAATATGTCCATTAGTTTCTGAAGGTCTTCCTCTGTGTGAGTTGGCGGTACAGCGTCATCTGCAAAGAGCATTTCTCGTGTGAAGTCTTGACGTATTTTTATCTTTGCTTCCACTCGGGCGAAGTTAACGGTTTTCCGTCAGTTCCTAAATGATGATGATGATTATAATTCACGTATGTGCATAACCTACTATTAACTGGCATCATTCCGACACTGCTCGATCAACGCATAAAGGTACGATACTCGACTATGCACACTGTCTGCAAAATGACATCCGCTGGGAATATACCTTGCCACTTTTAAAGACTTGATATTTATAATATACTACTATTTGTTTTTAATATATATTTTACTCTGTGTTTTAGATAATTAATATGATTATATATTTAATGATTATTCTATATAACCTTTTATTATTATATATTAGGTAATTATTTAAGTTCACTATTATTGTCATATTAGAATTCAATTCAACCTTTCAGATTGGGGGTAATACCTCATTAGCGAGGTGGCCCGGTTGCGGAGACAAATTGTTTATTCTCTGCATTAAATAGGAACATATTTGGAGTATTAAGGTGACCTTAATTACGAGGTGACTATTACCGCAAGGCGAATTTCGACTTTGTTCGACTTTGTATACAGGTCCCTGGACTAGCGGCCTCTCTATCGTCAGCCACTACTGTCGTGTTTCGTGCTGACAGGTCGTGATCGTGACAACGTTGCTCCCATTCGCCTGAACTACTCTCGTTCAAATAACTCAGCACAACTTCCTTATCGAAAGTGGCTGTCGTCCAGCTTTTTTTTTAGTTGTACGTCACCCAACCCTGTCGATGGCTGTTGTAGTGTAGTGAATGTCACCGTTCTGTAACGATTGTGAAATACCTCACTAAGCAAAGCATGACTTCAAGGCTGTATTTATGGACTTGCAACCCAAGGAATGTTAATAACTATCCCTGATGTTAAAGC
>JAODUO010001279.1:22500-130000 GCA_025642075.2 Ridgeia piscesae
TCATGGTGTCACTAAAACTACCACATAAAAAAATTATATCACATTCCTACAAGTTCGAACTGTCTAGTAAAACGTGAAATGTTCCGCTAGGTGGCACCACATGAAACACGTTACAATAGTATCATACCTGTGCACCAGATGGCGAAACTGTCCTTACATACATGCATTCATACTTACATACCTACACACCTACATACGTGCATACGTGCATACGTGCATACGTGCATACGTGCATACGTGCATACGTTCTTACAAACTTACTACATACATACATACATACATACATACATACATGCATACATACATACATACATACATACATACATACATACATACATACATACATACATACATACATACATACATACATACATACATACATACTATATATATATATATATATATATATATATATATATATATATATATATATATATATATATATATATATATATATATATATATATACCTGCCTAAATTACCTCTTTGGTCTTAATGTGAGATTGCTTATTTAGCTCTTTTTGATTTGTCAACTGAAGGTATGTACGTCTTTCAATGCATATGAGCGTCAACATTTACTCGGACATAAACATCCTGAAATAAATCGTATGTAATAACATGGGAGAAATAAAACCCGCCCTCGCGCCAGCATCGTGACGTCACACTTTACACTCACGTTATAGATCTTTAAGATAGGTACGAGCCTCACCAACCATGTCGATTATTCAAGTTGGTCATTGTATAAAAGTATTTATCTACTTTATTTAGTTCTGAGCGAGAAAAGATGTTAGGAAGAAGTCGCATCGACTGAAATATAAACCAGGCGAATAAATAAACGTGTTCAAAGGGAAGAGTTTCAGTGTTAGTGACGTTGGGTATGATGGAAATATTGTACTAGTTTTTCGTGACTATTTTGCGTAATTCATCATGACTGTCGGGAGACAGGTGACGCCTAGACTGAACAACAAGACCAGAAACACACGCCCCAGTTGGCGGAAGCGCAGACAGAACGGACTTAACCGGCGATAGATCTGTACGGGGCGAAACATGAACGAAAGACGTTTCTCTATAACATGCGCTATCAGATATACGCTGTTCAGGGGATGAAGATGTAGATGGATAGAGAACGAGGGGTTTGAGCAACGAAAGTCTGTTTGATAAAAAAAGGATTAAAAAAGGCAACATTAAAAAAGGCAAAATTACCGCTTCACCGATTTTTGTGTTAGGAAATAGTATTATGTAGGAATGTTGTTTTACAACTTTCTATTCGTCAAAGCTGAGATGTTTTCTTTTGAGAGCAGTGGCTGGAGCAACAGATTCATAGGGTGGGAGTCATATTTCGTGACTGCTATGTTTTTGTGATGATCACTGTTTGTGCCGCTTTTACAATGTGGGCAGGGCTGACCCAATATAATATTGCCTGTCAGGTAAGGTATTTTTCTGTAGCTTTCTTCCGCTGTCTTCGCTGAGATTCCGACATTTCTGCCTACCTGTGTGTGTACAATATGAACCATGTCTTCTTCAATAGTGCACGGATCTGTGGAGGTTTAGAGTTTGTTTGAAATGCTTTAGGGTATGGAGATTTTGTGGGTAACACTTTTAACAAGCCTTTAACTCCACCAGTTTTGTAAGAAAAGGGCTGACATTTTGGACATTATCTAGTGGGATCACTATTGCGGGTTGTAGAAATATATTTTCTTCTGGGGAGGTGCGATATATAAGTGATAATTTCTAAACTGTGTTAAGGGTAGGACAAAGGTTTTTACCCGGGTATTTCGGCTAGCGTTCTATAACAAAACGCACCTCGTGTATTCCTCTCTTTTTTCGGAATCGATACATGTTCAATTATTTAACATCGATCCTCAAAATCATGCAGTCGACAGAACAAGTCATGACATTTTGTTTGGTATTTCGTTGCATACATGACGGCTGAACAAAACGCCAACTACTAAAATACGGCTCAGTGATATGCACCTAGGCAACTAAACTGGCATTCTGTTGATTGAATAATGTATTGTGTCGCAACTGGCGTAACTAGTGTTAATATTTGCTCAGCACGCCGGCTGTGTGTCTATATCTGCGCATGCTCATCGAGCCAGCCTATTGCTGAGGTTACCTGCCTAACGGACATTGATCGCATTTTTGCTTACCAGAAGAGACGGATCGAGTGTCAGCGAAGGTAAGACTTTTGTGTAAGTATATCACAGCAGTTTATATGTATATATTGTATGTTACATAAAAGTGGATATGCGATGAAACACGTTGTCGTATGACAGCCAGCGAGATATACGTTGCACTACCATGCAATTTTGCAAACGACTGTGTAAGGCAGAATTTACACAAATAAAATAATATAAATAAATAAAACATTATTTATTTACAATAACCATAACATTTTATCTCCCTAAGGGTCGTGATTGCTAACGCAAGTGTATTGTAAAACATAATGTACATGCACTAAACCTTATACATTGCGTAATGCGTTAAAATATAACGAATACATAAAACAACTCAATAACAATAAACAATAAATATAATGAATAAATATATTATATATACAATCAAATAATATTAAATAATATATATATATATATATATATATATATATATATATATATATATATATATAACAAGATAAATAGCATTAATAAATATAATAAAACGTTTAGTAAAAGTGTTCATTGCATCGTTGGTCACTGTTTTCTAGTTAAAAAACAGTATGCATATAATTGTGTCGTCTTAAAGACAGAGTGAGTTCGAATTTCTTATTATTGGGTATAATTCTCTCCATATGTGTGCGCCATTTACAGCAATGGCGTTCTTGGAAACATTGGTTCGTGCTCTTGGAACATACAAGTCCCCTCTTTCATTTGACCGGGTTGTTCTGGTCGAAAAGTTTGAGATCGCTGTGAACAACGCACACATATAGTCTGGAGCCAACCCATTCGCTGCTTTATACACCAACTGCGACTGTCTGTATTTGACGCGCTCCTGTAGTGGCAGCCAGTTTAATTGTCCCAACAGTGGATCACTTGGAGCCCGGTATTCAGAGTCTGTTATTATTTTGGCAGCACGTCTTTGGAGTTTGTAGATGCGCTCTGATGTTGTTGCATTGCCCCAGAGTGGGGTGCAGTAGTCCAGTAGTGGAATGTAGCTGTTGTAGAACGTTTTCCTTATTGATAATTTCCTTACCTATGTCGCAATAGTATTATGCACAATGATTTAAAATCTTTATGACAGCATGTTCACGTTCTATGTCATGTAACATCAGCATTATAATACTGTCAACCCGTAGAAGGGTACAGCACGATAGTGCGCAATATCTTTCATTCCATTGAAAGGATATAAACACAGGGATCTATTTCATACTCGTATGTGTCGCAATTTCAGCATAAATCATATTTAGTAAGCTAAGTGTATATGTGGTAATCACGTCTAAAGTGCAAATATCGCATACGATGCAAACACTTAGTTCTTTCATATTTACAAAGAACGAAGCAAAAGTTTCAATCAGTTACCGTGGTGTAAAAAGAGCTGCCGAAAGATAATACATAATCTAAAGATAGCTACCTACAACATTAGATCTCTACTAAGAGATAAATACATATAAGAACTCGAAGAAGAACTTATGGAACCCAGGATGTTATGGGGTGTAATCGGATTCGGATTAAAGACGAGAGGAATGGTTCACTACCTTACAAAAAGCGGCCACCTACTATCCATTCTAAGGCAGACAACGGCCAAGCAGGAATAAGCTTTTTCATAAATAGCAAATGGAACAAACCACCACACGATACTGATGGGAGACTTTAATACGGAAATAGGGAAACGGATAAACCCTATGGAAACGGCAACGGCCAAATTTGAGCTCGAATTGAAAAACGAAAAAGGCGAAACCTTGGTAGAATGGGCAACATCAAGAAAGTACAAAATCATGAATACAATTTTTCAGAAGAAAGAAGAGAGGGGATGGACATAGAAAGTCCCAAACGATGTAACGAAAGCCGAAATTGACTACATCATAATAAGCAGGTCAGACATCGTCACAGACGTAACAGTCATAAACCAAGTCAACATTGGAAGTGATCACAGAATGGTAATAAGTAACATCAAAGTGGACCTAAAGATGGAAATGAAAAAATGAAGACCAAGAGGCTACCTAGAGTAGATGCCATACAAATAGGATCAAAGAAGATCGATCGAGAGGAAGACCGCCGAGACGGTGGAGAGACGAACTAGACAACTTGTGAGGAGCGGCGGTCACCTCACATTGCCTGTGTCGTTCGGAAGTGAGGAGCGGCGGTCACCTCACATTGCCTGTGTCGTTCGGAAGTGAGGAGCGATGGTCACCTCACATTGCCTGTGTCGTTCGGAAGTGAGGAGCGACGGTCACCTCACATTGCCTGTGTCGTTCGGAAGTGAGGAGCGGCGGTCACCTCACATTGCCTGTGTCGTTCGGAAGTGAGGAGCGACGGTCACCTCACATTGCCTGTGTCGTTCGGAAGTGAGGAGCGGCGGTCACCTCACATTGCCTGTGTCGTTAGGAAGTGAGGAGCGGCGGTCACCTCACATTGCCTGTGTCGTTAGGAAGTGAGGAGCGGTGGTCACCTCACATTGCCTGTGTCGTTCGGAAGTGAGGAGCGGTGGTCACCTCACATTGCCTGTGTCGTTCGGAAGTGAGGAGCGGCGGTCACCTCACATTGCCTGTGTCGTTCGGAAGTGAGGAGCGATGGTCACCTCACATTGCCTGTGTCGTTCGGAAGTGAGGAGCGGCGGTCACCTCACATTGCCTGTGTCGTTAGGAAGTGAGGAGCGGCGGTCACCTCACATTGCCTGTGTCGTTAGGAAGTGAGGAGCGGCGGTCACCTCACATTGCCTGTGTCGTTAGGAAGTGAGGAGCGGCGGTCACCTCACATTGCCTGTGTCGTTCGGAAGTGAGGAGCGGCGGTCACCTCACATTGCCTGTGTCGTTCGGAAGTGAGGAGCGGCGGTCACCTCACATTGCCTGTGTCTTTGGGAAGTGAGGAGCGGTGGTCACCTCACATTGCCTGTGTCGTTCGGAAGTGAGGAGCGGCGGTCACCTCACATTGCCTGTGTCGTTAGGAAGTGAGGAGCGGTGGTCACCTCACATTGCCTGTATCGTTCGGAAGTGAGGAGCGGCGGTCACCTCACATTGCCTGTGTCGTTAGGAAGTGAGGAGCGGTGGTCACCTCACATTGCCTGTGTCTTTGGGAAGTGAGGAGCGGTGGTCACCTCACATTGCCTGTGTCGTACGGAAGTGAGGAGCGGTGGTCACCTCACATTGCCTGTGTCTTTGGGAAGTGAGGAGCGACGGTCACCTCACATTGCCTGTGTCGTACGGAAGTGAGGAGCGGTGGTCACCTCACATTGCCTGTGTCGTACGGAAGTGAGGAGCGGTGGTCACCTCACATTGCCTGTGTCGTTCGGAAGTGAGGAGCGGCGGTCACCTCACATTGCCTGTGTCGTTCGGAAGTGAGGAGCGGTGGTCACCTCACATTGCCTGTGTCTTTGGGAAGTGAGGAGCGACGGTCACCTCACATTGCCTGTATCTTTCGGAAGAGACACTAAAAGCCGGTGGTCCCTTCTATCTGGTGTCTATGCCAGGGGAAGTAAAAGATCCCACACAGGGGGTAAATGTGTAACCTGTAGTGGACTCACTAATTCTAGAGAAGGACAACTCTGAAAACCATGCTCGACAATACTCTAGCCACAAGCATGTGGCTAAATTAGAGTGATGAGCTAACTATAACAATAAGAAGAAGACTCCTGAAAGGTACCATCTGGCACGGGACAGCCCAAGGTAGGCAGATGTGGAAGCAGCATGCTGAGGCCTTCGCCCAACCACGGGACACTATGGTTATACATGATTGTACATTATCGATAATCTCGCTTTAACAAACGGTACATTTCCTACTTTGAAACGTTTTTTAAATGGTATCTATATTTACCTCTCTGCATCAGAACTTCGATACCATGAAAATGACAATGTTCTCAAAATAGTCTTTGTGACGTCATAAGAGGCGCTAAAATGTAAATTGATGTTGAAACTGCGTAGAAAATGGTGGATTGGCTAACTCTTTGGATACGCTGATTGTAGTTACTCAAAAAAACGCGCATAACACTGTAGTAAATTATGTAGATACACAAATAATACATACACAGTACTTCAAATAATAATTAAAAACAATGCTCCAAGGATAGAATATCATTGTGCGCATCGGTATTGTGAGTTTAGTAGAACTTCATTTTTCAGCAAAGATAGGTCTGTTTGGACACGCTAAATAAATGTACGTTCCTCTCGTACCCACATGTGCAGGTCGGCAACGTCGTTTTGAGAGGGTCCCGATAAATCTCAGTGACAGTGAGCAATCGTTTTGCCCTGTTGCCCGTACCAGATGCATAAGGAAAATAATAGCGTACGCCAAAATGTGTAATAATTTCAAACTACACCTGCCATTATATTACTGACATTTCAAGGTTAGTCCCGTGTCGTCAACTAACACGCTACACGTATCAGGCACATGCTTGTGCATCAATTATTAAAAGACTGTTACGATAGTTTGGCTACGACTCGACATGGAAAGTTTTACTGGCGCGACCTAAAGAAGTGCTGAACGGATCCATAATCATTAGCCTAGTTGTGGGTGGGATGTAGAACGCGGAAAGTGTAGTTAGTTTGACCTATACATCTAACAGAGTTGATGCTCTTTGACTCAGATATGGAGTAAGTTAATTGCGAATTCATGTCAGCTCAAACATTCCTAGTAATGTGTCACAACACGAGATCAGATCAATGCCACTGAGTGAACCTTATTATATATTATACATATATATATATATATATATATATATATATATATATATATATATATATATATATATATATATATATATATATATATATATATATATATTGTGTGTGGTCACTAACCTGAGTGCGTCCAATACTCTTGTTTTGAAAAGTGTACGTTAGTTTGACCATACATCTAACAGGTTGTGCTTTTGATCAAATGAGAGTAATGCGATTCATGTCCTATTATATATATATATATATATATATATATATATATATATATATATATATATATAGAGAGAGAGAGAGAGAGAGAGAGAGAGAGAGAGAGAGAGACGAAAAGGACGGGTGACCGAGCAAGGTTATTGGCAGGAGGGTATAAGATGGAAGGAAGGAAGTGGAAGGAAAGATGAAGTTGGCTTTATAGTAACAGACGAGATCAATGGAGACATTTTGAGAGTAAAGAGATGGCATGGACAACTATTGTGGCATGGATGGTAATGAGAAAACAGCTGGTTTGCGTCATGTCCGTATATGGGCCTCAAACAGGAAGGGTAGAGGGAGAGAAAAGGGCGCTCAGAAGTCAGAAAAGAGCAATAGAAAATTGTGGGTGAGTTGGAAGCACGTGTGATATCATCCATAGTGACTGATTTAAATTAGTATGTGGGTCCAGCAGAGATGGGAGAAGAGGAGGCAATTGACTGGTACGGATGGGGAATAAAAAAGTCAGGACAAGGACTTGACAGAGTTGTTTATGAGAAATATGCTGGCTGTGGCAGGGTCTTTCCAAAAGAGAGAAAGCCATGACGTGTCCTACAGGAGTGGCAAACATAAGACAGTTCTGGTAGTGAATATATAGCAATTGTGTAAGGCCTTTGCTTGGAACACATAGCTAGCCAACTCAGTAAATATCCCTCGACACCGACTTGCAGTAGATCGGCATACGTTTAGAGACACGGGGGACCGTTTCATAAACGTTGTTAAGAGCTCTTAAACCCGATTTTGCACTTTAAAGTAATTGTTTACCAACAGCACGACGCACCAGTGGGACATTGTCACTGGCGTGTCATAGGAACACTGTCCCCGGTAATATGGCAAATGGATATTTGCGTTTTGAAAACTCTCGTTTCATTTAAGAACGCATTTTTGTAAGGATGAATTTTCCTTAAGAGCTCTTTATCTTAGTGAAATGGTCTACAGGGCTGACGTGGATCAGCTGCGTCTGATCGTCATAAACAAAACCAAATGGCGCAGACTAGACAGAAGAATAAAGACAAGCGGCGTGAGCGGTCGTAGGAGAGAGTTGTTTGCGCACGCTGGCTGCCGTGACTGCGGAAAACATTTCTAATAATACTAATAATAATTTGTTATTGATTTATATAGCACCATATTTATACAATAATATTCTATGGTGTTGTATTATACAAGAAAAGGCACAATGCAAGTTGATATAAATATGCAACAAAATATAAATATAATGATATAATATAATAGATTAATAATATAGAAAAATAGATCGCATAATAATAATTACTATTAATTTATAAATAAGTTAAAACTAAACCAATACAATAGTATAAGTAAAAGTACTGATTCAAGTACATACAAAATCAACCTCTATTTCCTATTTCCACTATTAAATTGCACTTCGGCGGATCTTAGCCTACCAAATCTTTGGTGATGATCATCAGTCGTGTTTGTCCACCAGTGTGATGCTGATGCCGCAGTCTAGAGCCAGGTTGTTCTGTTGCTGTTTGTGCTTTTGTTATTCTCTCTTCTCTTATCAGCTGCTGCAAGTTTCTGCCTTTCTGTTAAAGTTGGACAGTGTTATTAATAATTATTATCACAAACCCCACTCACTGTATGTCATCATTGCGAGGCATTTTACAAACATATACTGATATACCCGTATACATATACTATTATATATATATATATATATATATATATATATATATATATATATATATATATATGTATATGTATATGTATATGTATATGTATATGTATATGTATATGTATATTTTATATATATATGTGTATATGTATATGTATATGTATATGTATATGTATATGTATATGTATATGTATATGTATATGTATATATATATATATATATAAATTATATATATATATAATAACCCAAATATTCACAGCCTGGCTGGATACAATTCAACCAGGCACCGTGTTCATCGTCAGATTGTAGTCTCGCGCATGCTGCGGCCTCGACACTTGCATCGATACGCGTGGCTGATTTGGGGGTCACCCGTGACTGAGCAACAGCGGTAGATTGCTGTAGCCAGTGTTGGAGAAGTGTTTGAATGCGTGAATAATCGAATATGGCAGTGACACAGACACTAGTGTTCAAGCTAAAAATGACACGAAGATAATCTACAAAGTCTACTTTTTTCAGGTAAAGGACATTTCGTTTTTGCTCGTAAATAGGTCCGACTAAGCTCGAAGTAACGCATATTTCTGTACGTATTCGTTAACCTGCGGGCATTGTTTTATGTGTCCTGAACTTTTTGTTTTGTCTTCATCTCCTCTGCCTCGTCTTTATCTTGTCGGCTATCTCGAAATCTTTCCACATCTTATCGGTCTCATCTCGGTCTCTCGGTGTTCACGTATATTGTCCCCCCCCCCTCTCTCTCTTGCTTATTCGGTAATTGTTCAAATCCTTTCTCTCCCCTCTCTCTCTCTCTCTCTCTCTCTCATCTCTATCCTCTCTCTCTCTCTCTCTCTCTCTCTCTCTCTCTCTCTCTCATCTCTATCCTCTATCTCTGTCTTCTCTCTTTCCTCTCTCTCTCTCTCTCTCTCTCTCTCTCTCTCTCTCTCTCTCTCTACTCTCATCTCTCTCTCATCTCTTTCCTCTCTCTCTCTCTCTCTCTCTCTCTCTCTCATCTCTCTCTCTCTCCTCTCCTTCCTCTCTCTCTCTCTCTCTCCTCTATTCTCTATCACCTCTCCCTGGTTTCTCCTCTCTTTTCTTCTCTCTTGTCTCTCTCCACTCTCCCCACTCTCTCCTCTCTTTCTCCTCTCTCATCTATTTCATTTCTCCCCTCTCTCCTCTCTCTCTCTCTCTCTCTCTCTCTCTCTCTCTCCTCTCTCCCCTCTCTCTCCTCTCTCTTCCAATCCCTCAACCTTTTATACACCTCTCGCCCACTTTACTACTTTTCCTACCGTCCGTCCATCCTTCCTTCCACGTTTTCCCCCTAAATGTCTTCTTATTATACGCAATATCTATTCAGTAGCCAGTTACGTGTTTTGTAACGATTCGCGATCTTCTCCGCCAACTAAATCATCGGCGCAGACATTCGTGTAATTGTTTTCACAAAATCTAGGTAGCTTCATAGTTACACGCGATAGTTCCAGTCTGCCGTCTCATTTGTTGGGCATTATTCTACCGATTTTCATTCGCGGGGGGAAGGAGACATTACCTTTACATGTGAGTAGCGGTCTGCAGTCGAAGGTCACATACTCCTACTCTTGATAAGGTTTTCAATTAAAAGTGTATACACTTGATCTACGGAGATACACAATTTAAAAACGTTTCTCACAAAAACTACTACCCAGAGTAGTTGCTGATAAATATGTGGCCGTGAATGCTGCGGGAAAGGTCTAGCCTCGTTCTAGAGAGGATTCCGCAAACTGATACCATTGTCTTGAGCAAACGACCCAAACTTTCCAACCTTCCACACCGTCCCAACCTTCCACACCGTCCCAACCTTCCACACCGACCCAACCTTCCACACCATCCCAACGTTCCACACCATCCCAACTTTCCACACCGTCCCAAACTTCCACACCGCCTCACCCTTCCACACCGACCCAACCTTCCACACCGTCCCAACTTTCCAAACCGTCCCAACCTTCCACACCGCCTCACCCTTCCACACCGTCCCAACCTTCCACACCGTCCCAACCTTCCACACCGACTCAACATTCCACACCGACCCAACCTTCCACACCGACCCAACATTCCACACCGACCCAACCTTCCACACCGTCCCAACCTTCCACACCGTCCCAACCTTCCACACCGTCCCAACCTTCCACACCGTCCCAACTTTCCACACCATCCCAACTTTCCACACCGACCCAACTTTCCACACCGACCCAACTTTCCACACCGACCCAACTTTCCACACCGTCCCAACTTTCCACACCGTCCCAACTTTCCACACCGACCCAACTTTCCACACCGACCCAACTTTCAACACCGACCCAACTTTCCACACCGACCCAACTTTCCACACCGTCCCAACTTTCCACACCGTCCCAACTTTCCCCACCGACCCAACTTTTCCCCACCGACCCAACTTTCCACACCGACCCAACCTTCCACACCGTCCCAACCTTCCACACCGTCCCAACTTTCCACACCGACCCAACTTTCCACACCGACCCAACTTTCCACACCGACCCAACTTTCCACACCGTCCCAACTTCCCCACGACCCCCCTTTCCACACCGACCCAACTTTCAACACCGACCCAACTTTCAACACCGACCCAACTTTCCACACCGTCCCAACTTTCCACACCGTCCCAACTTTCCACACCGACCCAACTTTCCACACCGACCCAACTTTCCACACCGACCCAACTTTCCACACCGACCCAACCTTCCACACCATCCCAACCTTCCACACCGCCCCAACCTTCCACACCGCCCCAACCTTCCCAACTTTCCACACCGTCCCAACCTTCCACACCGTCCCAACTTTCCACACCGCCCCAACCTTCCACACCGTCCCAACCTTCCACACCGTCCCAACCTTCCACACCGCCCCAACCTTCCACACCGTCCCAACCTTCCACACTGCCTCACCCTTCCACACCGTCCCAACCTTCCATACCGTCCCAACTTTCCACACCGCCTCAACCTTCCACACCGTCCCAACCTTCCACACCGCCCCAACCTTCCACACCGTCCCAACCTTCCACACCACCTCACCCTTTCACACCGTCCCAACCTTCTACACCGTCCCAACCTTTCACACCGACCCAACCTTCCACACCGTCCCAACCTTCCACACTGCCTCACCCTTCCACACCGTCCCAACCTTCCATACCGTCCCAACTTTCCACACCGCCCCAACCTTCCACACCGTCCCAACCTTCCACACCGCCCCAACCTTCCACACCGTCCCAACCTTCCACACTGCCTCACCCTTTCACACCGCCCCAACCTTCCACACCGTCCCAACCTTCCACACCGTCCCAACCTTCCACACCGTCCCAACTTTCCACACCGCCCCAACCTTCCACACCGCCCCAACCTTCCACATCGTCCCAACCTTCCACACCGCCCAAACCTTCCACACCGTCCCAACCTTCCACACTGCCTCACCCTTTCACACCGCCCCAACCTTCCACACCGCCCCAACCTTCCACACCATCCCAACCTTCCACACCATCCCAACCTTCCACACCGCCCCAACCTTCCACACCATCCCAACCTTCCACACCGTCCCAACCTTCCACACTGCCTCCCCCTTCCACACCGTCCCAACCTTCCATACCGCCCCCAAACCCTTTCCCCACCGTCCCAACCTTCCACACCGCCCCAACCTTCCACACCATCCCAACCTTCCACACTGCCTCACCCTTTCACACCGCCCCAACCTTCCACACCGTCCCAACCTTCCACACCGTCCCAACCTTCCATACCGTCCCAACCTTCAACACCGTCCCAACCTTCCACACCGCCCCAACCTTCCACACCGACCCAACCTTCCATACCGCCTCAACCTTCCACACCGCCCCAACCTTCCACACCGACCCAACCTTCCACACCGCCCCAACCTTCCACACCATCCCAACCTTCCACACCGCCCCAACCATCCACACCGACCCAACCTTCCACACCGCCCCAACCTTCCACACCGCCCCAACCTTCCACACCGTCCCAACCTTCCACACCGTCCCAACCTTCCACACCGTCCCAACCTTCCACACCGTCCCAACCTTCCACACCGTCCCAACTTTCCACACCTTCCCAACTTTCCACACCGACCCAACTTTCCACACCGACCCAACTTTCCACACCGACCCAACTTTCCACACCGTCCCAACTTTCCACACCGTCCCCAACTTTCCCACCGACCCAACTTTCCACACCGACCCAACTTTCAACACCGACCCAATTCCACACCGACCCAACTTTCCACACCGTCCCAACTTTCCACACCGTCCCAACTTTCCACACCGACCCAACTTTCCACACCGACCCAACTTTCCACACCGACCCAACCTTCCACACCGTCCCAACCTTCCACACCGTCCCAACTTTCCACACCGACCCAACTTTCCACACCGACCCAACTTTCCACACCGACCCAACTTTCCACACCGTCCCAACTTTCCACACCGACCCAACTTTCCACACCGACCCAACTTTCAACACCGACCCAACTTTCCAAAACCGACCCAACTTTCCACACCGTCCCAACTTTCCACACCGTCCCAACTTTCCACACCGACCCAACTTTCCACACCGACCCAACTTTCCACACCGACCCAACTTTCCACACCGCCCAACCTTTTCCCCACCGCCCAACCTTCCAACCCCCAAATTTCCACACCTTCCCAACTTTCCACACCGACCCAACTTTCCACACCGACCCAACTTTCCACACCGACCCAACTTTCCACACCGTCCCAACTTTCCACACCGTCCCAACTTTCCACACCGACCCAACTTTCCACACCGACCCAACTTTCAACACCGACCCAACTTTCCACACCGACCCAACTTTCCACACCGTCCCAACTTTCCACACCGTCCCAACTTTCCACACCGACCCAACTTTCCACACCGACCCAACTTTCCACACCGACCCAACCTTCCACACCGTCCCAACCTTCCACACCGTCCCAACTTTCCACACCGACCCAACTTTCCACACCGACCCAACTTTCCACACCGACCCAACTTTCCACACCGTCCCAACTTTCCACACCGACCCAACTTTCCACACCGACCCAACTTTCTACACCGACCCAACTTTCAACACCGACCCAACTTTCCACACCGTCCCAACTTTCCACACCGTCCCAACTTTCCACACCGACCCAACTTTCCACACCGACCCAACTTTCCACACCGACCCAACTTTCAACACCGACCCAACTTTCAACACCGACCCAACTTTCCACACCGTCCCAACTTTCCACACCGTCCCAACTTTCCACACCGACCCAACTTTCCACACCGACCCAACTTTCCACACCGACCCAACCTTTTCCCCACCGCCCAACCTTCCACACCGTCCCAACCTTCCACACCGTCCCAACTTTCCACACCCCCAACTTTCCACACCGACCCAACTTTCCACACCGACCCAACTTTCCACACCGCCCAACTTTCCACACCGTCCCAACTTTCCACACCGTCCCAACTTTCCACACCGACCCAACTTTCCAAAACCGACCCAACTTTCCACACCGACCCAACTTTCCACACCGCCCAACTTTCCACACCGTCCCAACTTTCCACACCGTCCCAACTTTCCACACCGACCCAACTTTCCACACCGACCCAACCTTTTCCCCACCGCCCAACCTTCCACACCGTCCCAACCTTTTCCCCACCGCCCAACTTTCCACACCGACCCAACTTTCCACACCGACCCAACTTTCCACACCGCCCAACTTTCCACACCGCCCAACTTTCCACACCGACCCAACTTTCCACACCGACCCAACTTTCAAAACCGACCCAACTTTCAACACCGACCCAACTTTCCACACCGTCCCAACTTTCCACACCGTCCCAACTTTCCACACCGACCCAACTTTCCACACCGACCCAACTTTCCACACCGACCCAACTTTCCACACCGACCCAAACTTCCACACCGACCCAACCTTCCACACCATCCCAACTTTCCACACCGTCCCAAACTTCCACACCGCCTCACCCTTCCACACCGACCCAACCTTCCACACCGTCCCAACTTTCCAAACCGTCCCAACCTTCCACACCGCCTCACCCTTCCACACCGTCCCAACCTTCCACACCGTCCCAACCTTCCACACCGACTCAACATTCCACACCGACCCAACCTTCCACACCGACCCAACATTCCACACCGACCCAACCTTCCACACCGTCCCAACCTTCCACACCGTCCCAACCTTCCACACCGTCCCAACCTTCCACACCGTCCCAACTTTCCACACCATCCCAACTTTCCACACCGACCCAACTTTCCACACCGACCCAACTTTCCACACCGACCCAACTTTCCACACCGTCCCAACTTTCCACACCGTCCCAACTTTCCACACCGACCCAACTTTCCACACCGACCCAACTTTCAACACCGACCCAACTTTCCACACCGACCCAACTTTCCACACCGTCCCAACTTTCCACACCGTCCCAACTTTCCACACCGACCCAACTTTCCACACCGACCCAACTTTCCACACCGACCCAACCTTCCACACCGTCCCAACCTTCCACACCGTCCCAACTTTCCACACCGACCCAACTTTCCACACCGACCCAACTTTCCACACCGACCCAACTTTCCACACCGTCCCAACTTTCCACACCGACCCAACTTTCCACACCGACCCAACTTTCAACACCGACCCAACTTTCCAACACCGACCCAACTTTCCACACCGTCCCAACTTTCCACACCGTCCCAACTTTCCCACACCCCCTTTCCACACCGACCCAACTTTCCACACCGACCCAACTTTCCACACCGACCCAACCTTCCACACCGTCCCAACCTTCCACACCGCCCCAACCTTCCACACCGCCCCAACCTTCCCAACTTTCCACACCGTCCCAACCTTCCACACCGTCCCAACTTTCCACACCGCCCCAACCTTCCACACCGTCCCAACCTTCCACACCGTCCCAACCTTCCACACCGCCCCAACCTTCCACACCGTCCCAACCTTCCACACTGCCTCACCCTTCCACACCGTCCCAACCTTCCATACCGTCCCAACTTTCCACACCGCCTCAACCTTCCACACCGTCCCAACCTTCCACACCGCCCCAACCTTCCACACCGTCCCAACCTTCCACACCGCCTCACCCTTTCACACCGTCCCAACCTTCTACACCGTCCCAACCTTTCACACCGACCCAACCTTCCACACCGTCCCAACCTTCCACACTGCCTCACCCTTCCACACCGTCCCAACCTTCCATACCGTCCCAACTTTCCACACCGCCCCAACCTTCCACACCGTCCCAACCTTCCACACCGCCCCAACCTTCCACACCGTCCCAACCTTCCACACTGCCTCACCCTTTCACACCGCCCCAACCTTCCACACCGTCCCAACCTTCCACACCGTCCCAACCTTCCACACCGTCCCAACTTTCCACACCGCCCCAACCTTCCACACCGCCCCAACCTTCCACATCGTCCCAACCTTCCACACCGCCCAAACCTTCCACACCGTCCCAACCTTCCACACTGCCTCACCCTTTCACACCGCCCCAACCTTCCACACCGCCCCAACCTTCCACACCATCCCAACCTTCCACACCATCCCAACCTTCCACACCGCCCCAACCTTCCACACCATCCCAACCTTCCACACCGTCCCAACCTTCCACACTGCCTCCCCCTTCCACACCGTCCCAACCTTCCATACCGCCCCAACCTTCCACACCGTCCCAACCTTCCACACCGCCCCAACCTTCCACACCATCCCAACCTTCCACACTGCCTCACCCTTTCACACCGCCCCAACCTTCCACACCGTCCCAACCTTCCACACCGTCCCAACCTTCCATACCGTCCCAACCTTCAACACCGTCCCAACCTTCCACACCGCCCCAACCTTCCACACCGACCCAACCTTCCATACCGCCTCAACCTTCCACACCGCCCCAACCTTCCACACCGTCCCAACTTTCCACACCGCCCCAACCTTCCACACCGACCCAACCTTCCACACCGTCCCAACCTTCCACACCGCCCCAACCTTCCACACCGACCCAACCTTCCACACCGCCCCAACCTTCCACACCGTCCCAACCTTCCACACCGCCCCAACCATCCACACCGACCCAACCTTCCACACCGCCCCAACCTTCCACACCGCCCCAACCTTCCACACCGTCCCAACCTTCCACATCGCCCCAACCTTCCACACCGACCCAACCTTCCACACCGTCTAAACACAGTTGTTGGGTAAGGGTGTAACTTGCCCTGTAAACAACGGGGGTTGGCGCGGTTTCGCCTAAGACTAGTAAACCGTCTCATAAATGGTTTACCGATCAGGTTTGGATTAGTTCAAATGGGGTTAAGATTTTTTACCTAAACAAGACCACACAATTAGTCCGTCCTTGCACACCGCTTGATTGATGTTGGACGTGAAAACTGTCGATGTGCTTAGCAAATCAACTAGCCCCATTATTCCACACCGCCTCAAACTTCCACAACGCTCCAACATTCCACATCGCCCCATCATTCCACACCGTCCCAACCTTCCACACCGCCTCAAACTTCGACAACGCTTGAACATTCCACATCGCCCCATCATTCCACACCGTCCCAACCTTCCACACCGCTCCAACATTTCACACCGTCCGACCCTTCCACACCGCCCCATCCTTCCACATCGCCCCAACATTCCACACTACCCGAACCTTCCACACCTCCCAACCTTCCTCTTGTCCCTCGTTTCCTATTCAAGACATATACGTCAACAGTTTCGACGAATGAAATGTGACTTCATGCTTCAGTGAGTTTCTTAATGTGAAATGCCGGTTGTCAGTGGAAGCATCAATATGCAGACCATAGTTTTGATGCGTATATGAGGCATGTTTGCCAGCGTCCAACTGAAGTGGAAAGACCAAGCCAGCAACACACTAAGCCAACAAAACACCAACATAATTAATGTGAACATTCTGAAGGAAACCCTGTGTGACTAGATGGAACGTGGCACCATATGGAACAAAGTATCACGACATAAAGAGTGCATGTTAATGTGAATACGGGGGTCGCAGCCCATCCTCTGTTGTGAAATGTTCATTTTCACATTCCTCCGATACATTTGCATGCTAAAATGTGTTCGTTGAAGTAATTATAACCAGTTACCCTGAAAACAACCCACTGGACACATCGCTTTGTTTGTTTGTAAGAAATATTCAAGAAACGATTTTATTATCGTGTATGTGTGTTTGTGTGGGTAGGTTTGCGTGCGTGCCTGTTTTGCTAAGCGTGGGAACCGTTAACAAGAATTTCTCCGACGGGTGAGAATTAGACGCGGCAATTTCAATAACCGTCACGGACGAGTTGTTTGCATTACTAATTCGTCGTTCTACCTCAAGTGCTATGGCCCGCATTCACTTACTACAGTCCGTGTTACTTTGTATACAATTCAAAACACAGTTGTTGGGTAAGGGTGTAACTTGCCCTGTAAACAACGGGGGTTGGCACGGTTTCGCCTAAGACTAGTAAACCGTCTCATAAATGGTTTACCGATCAGGTTTAGATTAGTTCAAATGGGGCTAAGATTGTTTACCTAAACAAGACCACACAATTAATCCGCCCTTGCACACTGTCTGATTGATGTTGGGCGTGAAAACTGTCGATGTGCTTAGCAAATCAACTCGCCCGTATCGATACAGCACGATCTTCGTCCATCAGTTATAAGGGCCCCAGACGGCCCTTGAGCACTTCACGATCGGTTTGTTGAGCAGGTGAGTACTCCTTTGATTTCGGCGATTTGATTTCAGCGATCTCGTTTTTCTGTCACGCTCTGCCCCTTCACCAACCCGCTATTCATTCATCGATCGAAATATATTTAGTTATTTTATTGTGTTATAACTTAATTGTCTTCCCTTTTCAGAATCTCGCTACAATGACGCAGACGTGGTTGCCTTTGGTTTGCCTTATCGTGGCCATTGCAGTCGGGCCGACACACGCAGGTAACACAGTCGCTTATAACCGCTTATGAACAGTCCACTTACTACAGTAGGCAAACGGTGGCTGTTCAATGTTTCTCATAGAGTAACATCAACAGCAACAGTGACATGTGACCAACCTGACTAAAAAGGATATTAACACGTTTCTTGTCATATTTCGGCATCCGATGCCGCCTATGTGATGGATAGTGTAGAGCGCAACAGCAATGATCGTTAAACGCCAATCGTGCAGGACAACACCTACTGTCAACATTGTCAAACATAAATCCCGCATGGACGTTTAGCTAAACAATATCGGCTGCACGCAGCACAGAAATTTAGGGTACATTACTACATAAGTCATCAACAGGGTGGACCTGGGGCACATGACTATGAAAACATGACACAAACAACAGGCGCGCCTTCTCCAAATGTTGGAGTAGGTGTTATCAGTCATTCGTTCGGAGTCAATAAATTATATATTTCGCATATATCTATCTCCGTTTCGGAAACTGAAATCTCAATGTTATGTTCAGCAAATCAATCATCACTTAAGTTATGTAATTAGAGTATAATTACGTTCATTAATTACGGTTTAACTTTTCGATGTATCCATATCGTAATACCGGGGCCAGAAAACATTAGGTGGATCAAATGTTAGTTGATCAAAACTCATAAGTGAACTCAGGGTGTGGAAATACTATCGATCGTATCAGGGTCGATTTTAAGGTGAATTCGACAACAGACTATGGCGGATTGTACAAAGGTTGTTATGGTCGGAGGGTTGTACACTACGTAAACAGGTTATTATGACCGGTATTGTCTGCAGCAACGACTAGTCGTGATGAAGGAGGGTTTCCAGTGTGGCTAATCATTTATATAATTTTGGTCAGCAGATGCTGACACATGTGACAGAATCGCGCAGTTATCGTTGTGTCTGTGTCTTTCCCCCATTACAAAAGACAAAGAGAAGACGCAGCAGATGTAACTTAACCAATGATAGCTTCAACCTGAACCTTTATCTGGCTTAATGTTGAACCAGTGTCACATAAAGCGAGCTGAAATGGTTGAACAATTATTGCCCAAAATACAAGAACATGACGCCTACCATATATAATATGACACGAAATTCTTGTTTTCGCGCAGAAATGTCTATTGATGAGGTAAATCGAAAACAAAACTCGAAATCTTACATCGAGTAGATAGAAGCTAATCAAACCAAATGCAGATTGAGCATAACATAACGGTACCCAGTGGTCAAAGATATACCAGTTTTAAGAATTTCTTAGCATACCGTTGCTACTTGCTCATCAAATCATGGTTGCATGTCCTGTAAATGTTGTTCTTTTATGTTTTGGCAATGGTTGTTCGAGCGTGTCGTCCCCCTTTAAGACGACACACGTGCGTTGTAGGTTTGGCTGGTCCGCCGGTCCACCTGCGCGCTTATGACTGGAGCGTATACATGAAACTGCAGAGGACCGCAGGCAATGCGGCAGTCATGGGTGTCGATCCTACTGCATTTCGACTGGTTCGTCCCGGCCTAACGGGCGCCAGCAACACGGTGTCCATAGCGGTCGATGGACCGACGCGCCTTTACCTACGCCACTACAACTCACGACTGTACCTGGAACCAAAGTACGTCCCAATTCACAGCCCTAGTACCATGTACGAAGACGCGACGTTCGTGGAACACGAGAACACATTCTTCAAGTTTTGCACTGCCTTCGAGTCGGTCAACAACAGGGGCTATTACATTTCCTTCGACGCCAACAGAGACGTGGTACTTCTCCCGTACGTCAACCAGTACACCTATGAAGTGAAGGCGTGCTTCTTCAAAAGTAAGTTCGACGTACAAATTTATATTTTGTTATTTATACACATTTTGCTCGTAAACGTCACAACGTATGGGAGTATTTTATACGTGCATGCATTAAGACTGGAGTTCTGGTGCGTGGTTGATTTATTAGTGTTATTATTGTATATTTTATTATTGATGGGGTCAATTACTTATCGAGCAAGTAGCCAGTGGGTGAGCCTGAAGACAAAGTTCTGTTTAAAGATGTCGTGTTTTAAGACACACAATAAAGTATGTTTTATTTGATTTGCAAATTATCGTTAGTAGTCACTTGTATTGTATCAGGGTAGACTTTCAAATGAGGCCACCTCTCTAGTGAGATCTCGTTATGTCAGTCTCTCCGGTGGCTACATTAGAAGGAAGGTTCCTACTGTACAACTTATCTATCTTGATCTTTAAATCGTAACTTATGTCATAATCTTGTACTACACGACACGTCACAGCCCTCTTCTTTAAACACGTGCCCTTCCACAAACGACGAAAGTAATATAATCATTCCAAAAATAGTCCAGAAAACAAGAGGACGCAAACCATACATTGCCCTTGTGCGCGCTGTCTTATAATACGGAGCCATAGTGTGGGACCCATACCATCGGGGGGACATAGACAAATTAGAACAAATCCAACACCGTGTAGCTCGCTTCATCACTGGGGACTACCGCTCTAGACACCTAGGATCTGTCACAACCATGCTCACCAACATTAACCTCGATACATTAAACAATAGACGACGCGACCAAAGACTAAAATTTATGTACCGAACTGTTAGAGGATCTATCCCAGCCCTCCCTACTGAAACATTCTTCCGGCTCCAAATAAAAAACAAATGCCACATTAAGCCTAAGCACTTCCCAGACCATGTATCCTCAAATGTTGTCCAACAACTAACAACCAACAACACCAGTTGTTTTATAGTACCTACAGCCCACACTGAACAATTTAACGACTTAACGAGTCGCAGGTCCAGGCTGAAACCATAACCGATTTCAGTCGGCCCATCTGCGGCTTAAACACTCAATAACATGCGCGCACACACCCCGTCGTATATAATAGTCAATATTGGCTTCTTCTTCTTATCCCATTCAGATTCTACCAAACAGCCACGTCACGGTGATAATTGCGAATCTGTCATTAACGATGATTCTTTCCATTTCATTAACCTTCTACAGAAAGCGCGGGTGTGTTGCTCGCTTTCTGCACAAATAATTATGCATGTAAAATAAGTATACATTTGATTATCCCGGAAGAAAACAGGTAAACACATTAATGCGTTCTTCTAAATGTCGAGAACTGGATACCCATTGGTACTGATGAGGCATATTTGTGTAGCGTCTTTACGATGACTGGCATTCCATGTTAATATCGAATGGCTTCTAAAGTTGCTAATAGGAACAGGAACCAATGCTAATAGTAATGCAGTTATTCTATTTAATACATTATAATAGTATGACGCCATTGTGTGCGTATGTGTTGCAGAGCCTGTAACAACCCCGTGGAACTGACGTGGTTGCCCGTGACGTTGACGTCATCAATGTCCACTTTCTCAACTCTACCATCTACACACGACCGAAGTGTTGTCGTCACATTTGCCTCTAATAACAGCGTTAGTGTCATTAATGTATTAACCTTGCCTCAACTTAGTGCAATTGTCTGGGAACAACCAAACGAACTGTACACAACTGTATCCACCTAACAAACTGAAAACGAAATCTGTCTTGCATGATGTTTGAGAAATCAGAAATGTCCACAATCTACATCAGATGATTTTTCCTTATTGTTCATTTTATATACAATATGTTGACGTTTCATAATGTTTTATAATAACTAATTAACTAACTAATAACGTTTTGAAGGTTGTTGGTTCTGCCGATTAGTTTGCTTCTGGCTGTTGTAATATGTACATGTAGTGTGTATTAGAAATGCAATACAAAATATTAACGATATCAGACATCTGATTTATTTGTTGTTTTAGTCAATAGCGACATCTGCACAACATTATTTAAGAATTGTTTAAGACATACCTCATTCATAGAATTGTCACACAAAACTGTGCAATATTTACTTTGCCCACACACATTTATATATATATATATATATATATATATATATATATATATATATATATATATATATCAACATCGTTGGCTAAGGCAAAGCTTGACATAAGCCTCATGCATAATTTTGATAGTTACGTAAGCAAACCGGGACATTTTGGATATCATTTATCAACTTGGTGCAAATAACGCTGCAGTCATCACTGCTTCAACTCGGCCGTGCACTGGTCGAGTAGCCGGGCCAACTCGGTGTAGAGAGGGTGGTCCTTGCCGTGGGTCACCTGAAGGATGCTCTCAGCCTGAGAAACACACGACAGACACAAATGTACCACAGAAACTTTGACCATTCCCTGTTCTTGAGCAGCCTTCATATCGCAGCTGCACCGTGTTAGCATTTGTGTTTTCATTTGTTTATCTTGTGCGTCGTAATAAACAGCAAACAAACGGTTTCCAACACTTTCGTAATTTTACTGTAATATAGCACAGTATCCGTCTGAACGCCCGCCCGCCCGCCCGCCCGCCCGCCCGCCCGCCCGCCCGCCCGCCCGCCCGCCCGCCCGCCCGCCCGCCCGCCCGCTCGCTCGCCCCAGAAGGGAGATTTAAACTGTTGACCTAGTTATTCAGGGTGAGGGGGAGAGGATCTCAGGATCGCAATTTTTAAAACTGTCAGGCAATTTTCAAAAATGTCCCCAACCATCGCTGGGTAACTCGGCTAATAATATACAATGGAAGTGTTAATGTAATATATATGTTCTAATTCGATCACAGTAAGGAATCATAAAAACCTAGTAGTATTTAACTATCATAAAATTTATTTTAATGCACAGCGAATGTAAATTTTGAAAACTGAACTGGTACAATACAAAATGGCATAAATGAGGCTATACAGATGACGTCACTTACTTCTATCAGAAAGGTTATTGCTTCTATTGTGTGCTGCAGCAGCATTTGTATCTTGCCAACCTTCATCAACTGGATGCCAACATTGGGGTGGTTTGTCGGGTAGTAGAGCCTGTAGCAGACCACACATGTAGGGGTAGTTACATGTGGGGGTAGTTTCATGGGGGTTGTAGAATTTGACTCGGATCTATCTAGCAAAAAATATCAGATTTAAAACACAGATTTAAAACACGTTGATTGATACCATTTTGTCTGTGATTTATTCAAAATAAACATTATTTTTGGCTATATATGTTTACCAAGCACATAAACTACATACAACAGTAATGCATTATTAAATGTGAAGTTAGTATGAACGAAATATTTTCTGTCAAGCCTATACTATAAATGTTTTTTAATTCCTGCAATAATTTGTTTATGGATTGCATATATGTTGCATGGGTAAACAATTGGTGGGTCTAAGTTCTGTTTAGAATCACCTTCCTCAAATTAGTAACATAACATTACTAGGGACTATTTATATCTAAAATGATGCACTCAGATGCTTATTGAAAACATGTCACAAATTAAATGTGACTTTAAGTTCTACTGGACCTGACCAGGCAGTCATATCTAAACAAGCGAATAAAACCTGCTAACAACAAATATTCTAAAATAGCCAACAGGTGGCGCTACTGGTTACTGGACAATGGTGACCAATCGGCTGATAATGTTGTTGGTGGGAGCTGGTCAAACATTTACGTCACTATGAAACCTGGTGTCACAGTTTTCCATTATATTTTGACCGTAACACTAATTATTAAAACTACCAGTATTTCTAACATTGTTCTAACTTGAAATTGTGCAAGAATCTGTAAATGTCCTTATTACGTTTTTATTGCTTACATGATATTCGTAATGTCAACATGTGTCTGGCTAGTAAATGCAAAACACTATAATTGTGCTGTGTTAAGTCGCAAACATGTCCAGCATTAAAAATACTTGTTTGTCAACTGCTCATACAAAGTTAAGATATTTAATGGTGACAATTAGAAAAGTATATACTTTATCACAAGTCCATGTTAAATCATGATGACCAATTTCTCCTAACATAAAATGTTTTGTTATAATATATATGACATGTCTAGTTTAGTCTATTACATTATCTTATAATAAATAGAAACACAAGTTGTACAAATTAATAATATATCATGAAATACAATAGATTACTTCAATGATAATTATGGTCTGTTTTACCTAAGAATATAGCAAAAGTATTATGTAAAACATGGCATGTTCACTACATTACTTGTGTGGTTATGCGGGTAATGATGTACCACATCTGACTTGTTATTCTAGAATGGTTATGCACCACCCTCTGTTTACCGATATGGCTCTAGTGTGCGACTGCCGTAGTCCAGTGCCTTCTCCCACTGACACAGTTGGATGGCGGCGTCAAAGGCACAGTCTGTCACTTGTACGACGTAGATGTTGAGAGGATGGAGCAGTCGTCTCTGTCTCTGTAGACAGCTCTCACACACGTCTCGCATCACCTCAAAGTCTGCCACAACACATACAATAGGACGCGTGACACACAATTCACATTTGCTATTTCACAGGGACCAAGCAACTAACCAACAACAGCTCTGCCTCGTCCTAAAAAGAAGAGAGCAGGGATAGCTTGACCCTGTCGATAGGACGAGAGACATGCCACCAAAAGCAGTATTGACGCAGACATGAGACAGAAATAGGAAAAAACTACAATGAAAACAACTTGGTGACAAACAACAGACGAGTTTAAGGGAGATGGATGTAAGTGGGACTCGTCAGCCAAGACAACCCGAGGGATCTGATGAGAATTTGTGTGATATTTACGTGTCTCAATGCATGTTGAATATAAGTGAGTTTCACACAGAAATCTATGTATAATGGAGTGGATGTGTATGTAGAACCAGCCACAGGTTAACACTTACAGAACAATAGTAATCACACTGGAGCACTTTGATTTAACTCATTCTCATGACCACATCATTTATACTAACTCCATACCACCACTGTTACGACAGGGGCCAATGGAGATAGAAAAATGAAAGTGGAACCAGAAGAGGTGATAGGAGAGACTGAAATATAAAGATAGAGATAGCAGAGAGTGTAGAGACATTCTGACAGAAAGGAAGTCAACATAAAATGCAGGAGGGGGAGAGACTGGCAGATGGCTTTGAATGAGTTCTTTAACATTTGTAATTCATTGTAATGTACATAATTGTTTCAGTAGTTCTGCCTATATTTTAGTACAAATGCGTTTTATTAATCGATTATTATCCTGACAACAAATCAGAAAAAATATGTTCGCATAGTTTCTAATTAGGGCTTGCGCAGGGTCATGAATATTTGATTCAATTCGTCATACTTTGGTTTTGTTCGACCCTGCTTAACGTCAACAGTCATTGCATGGTTCAATGCGCATACATGAGTACTCATTATAATTGAGCTGCATAAGTAATCACACACGTTGCAGCAAAATCAGTGATTTACATAAATATAGTTACGTATTGGCTTGCTGCACAGATAACATTGACATTATTAACGTGTCCAGTCTGGTTAAATCGATTTGATTAATTTGCAAGACAAAACTAGCAGAGAAAGTATTTACGTGAAATTATCATCTGTTGATAGACTACAGCTCAAATTCATATAAGCTTAAAAAATTCCTTTAACAGGTGGAGATGATGTACAGAGAGGGAGGCAGAGACTAAATGACGTGGGTCAATGTTTCAAGTGATCAATGGAAAAGCTGATTTAGCTGGGAATGGTGTATTACTCTCACCTTTTTCTAACTTGAGTTGTTTCACTCTCTGTAGCGTCATCTGTGAATGTGCCACGAGTTCACTGTTTTCTGTTGTGTATTCTGCACCAAGTTCAGTTCTCTTACAGCTGTCGCAGGGACCAAAGATTCCGTCTTGTACAAAGGAAGACAACAAATCACACAACATTAGGTGATCTTTACAATATCTGGCTACAAGAATAAACAAAGGTCATAGACATTATCACCACCTGGAAGCTTTACGAAGGGAATGATGTAGAGGAAGACTAGCGAGACGGTGCAGAGATGGACCAGACTACTCTTGGAAGAGGATCTTTTGGCAGAGGATGGATTTGACATGGCATATGAAGCCTTTGCCAAACCACAGTACACTGTGGATGCACAATACTTACGTCTTATGACGATCCACAAGTTTAGGAAACCCGGCAACTAACGCATAGTCTCATTTGAAGATGTTCGCCATTGAAACATTACATCATTGCATTGTTGTCGGGGGAGTATCAGTGTCATTAGCACATATCCATAATTACAAATTACAATCATTTGTTATTAGCTGAAATTCCATTCAGTTGAAGATTGTTTCAGTGTAATCTGTTTGTCAGTTAAACCGTTGGGAAACTGTAAATATAAGTAGTTGACCAGATTACAAGTAGTATCCAACCAAAACATTACATGACGTTTAGAAAAGTTGAGCTGGGAGTACCCGGTAGCTCTTTTTTCAAACTAATAATTATTATGACTTTGTATTTTGAAAGTTAAACCGACTCAGTTATTTATTACTGACACCGTCTTTAACAAAAGTGTTACGCACTGATGTCAATTTTAATAGCATTTTTATCTACATGATGTAAATGAGCCATTATTTCAAAAATACAAACTGCCATATCTTCAACTGTAGGACACACACCTTGTCTTGGCCACAGAGCAGCGTGGCAGTTTTCTGCTGGGCACTTTATGGCCATCATCATGCCCTCCTGAAAGAAAAATTTTAAGGGGATTCCTTGGGACTGAAAAGTATCCTTTTTATCCCAGATTATAATGAAAAGAGATTCTTTGTGAATGTAATGTATACATTTTTAATTAATACAACTATTTCATATAACTTCTATGCTTTAATTTCATTAGAATTTGTTTATTAATAAATAATAACTTGATAATATAAAAAAAAATCTTTTATGTCCCAAATAACTCTGCGTGTGCAGAGTTTCAAGTTTGGGCTCTGCCCATGTTATCCGTATATAACATGGTTATTAGTGATTAATAAAACATAATTATAATGAAATAAAACAAAAATGACATGAAATAATTATTACCAGGATTGTGTCTATTACAAAGAGTTAACAATTCTCAAAGAATCCCTTTTCATTCTATTTTGGAACACGAATGAATCCCTTTATTGTCAAACAAGTGAGCTGAAAAAATTACCATTCAAACCATGTTGTTTGGGGTGGCTTTACAATCAGCTTATGACATACATAACAAAGGCAAAACCGTTTTCACACTGGCAAGGAACTAACATAAAAGTGACAATATAGTACAGTCAAATTGTTTTATAATTGTACTATATTTTCACTTTTATTGCCACTGTGAAAACGGTTTTGCCTTTGTTATGTCAGTATTTAAATATGTACAGAAACAGAAAATAGAGCACTGTGGCACAGTGGATAAAGCCTCAGGCTTTCAATCGAGATAATCCGGGTTCAAATGCTCTGTTGCCACGTCGAAACTTGGGCAAGTCTGGTCTGTGTAAGTACACTGTTCCAGTTCAGCTGTATGAATGAGTACCTGGCCATAGACAGTGGTGGAGTGATAGCATATATATATATATATATATATATATATATATATACACACACACATTTGTACCCCAATATACCTTCTTTTGATAACAACATCATTTGTGTAACAAATCTTCAACAGATATTTCAAACGTTAGTGCCATTCTCTGATTTAGATTCTTATCATACACTAGCCTCATTTACAATTTGGCCAGTAAAATGTCCAGGATGACAGACAAAAATTACTTTTCTTAAAAAGAAGAAAATGCCTTGTACAGAAATCATTCATATAAAATGGCACATAACTACGCCCTACCTGGTGGTCATCTCTACAGACTGGACAATCACACATGAAGTAGTACTGCTTGACCAATTGTTCCTGTCGCTCACACCGGGGCAGTAGTTGGTCAATGTAGCTGATGTGAAACTAAAAAGACATAGTCAAATCTTTAGGATTCTAGTTGTTTCCAGCACTTGGCAGGGTTCTATTAACTGACTAATCTGTATATGCCATGGTTGTAACGTTATGATTTTACAAGGTCTCATTGAACTAATCAGCATTTTCCAGAACATTTATGCCAAGCTGTTACCTGATTAACATTGTGAGTTCATTTGGAGACAATCATATTCTACTAACATTGTGAGTTCATTTGGAGACAATCATACTCTACTAAGATTTCAAGTTCATTTGGAGACAATCATAATCTACTAAGATTTCGAGTTCATTTGGAGACAATCATATTCTACTAACATTTTGAGTTCATTTGGAGACAATCATATTCTACTAACATTGTGAGTTCATTTGGAGACAATCATATTCTACTAACATTGTGAGTTCATTTGGAGACAGTCATATTCTACTAACATTTTGAGTTCATTTGGAGACAATCATATTCTACTAACATTGTGAGTTCACTTGGAGACAATCATATTCTACTAATATTTCGAGTTCATTTGGAGACAATCATATTCATTAATCTACTAACATTTCGAGTACATTTGGAGACAATCATATTCCGTTAATATACTGAGCAATATAACAAACATTGAAACATGTACAAATGAAACAGGTTTGTACATTCTATGATCTAGTATAGATGCGTACCTTTATAGGTTGACTGGTATCAATGGCTACAGTGTTTCTCACATGTAGTTCTGTTCCATTAAACACTGCCACAGCATTGGGCTGACAGCTGTGGTCCATGCACGAAGCACTGCCAACAACCACAACAAACATTTTGTAATTCTTAAACCACAACTGTATTTGTTTTCTCACCACCATGAAAATGAGACCACAATAGCTCAGATATACCTTCAGAATATCTACGTCACACTACTTTCAAAATTAAAATAATACATGCTTAAATCCGTCGTGCTAACGCATCTGGTCAAGTTTACTTAAAATGTCAAACTAGAAACACTCAGTCTCTTGAAGAAATGCTGCCATCTAGTGATTACCATGTAAAACAGTCTTGCACCGGACTGCCACCTGGTGATTATCATGTAAAGCAACCACATGTCACACCAGTTCATACATACAGCATAGTTGTACTGACATGATTTTGATCTCCACATAGTCAAATCATCGTCACACATCAGGGGGTCGTTACTGCTGATTACATCAGTACAACAGAGTACCCATGGTCTGATCCCGTTTGGGAAACTATGAATATAAGCTCAGCTAATGAAATCGATCACAAGGGTGTGGTCTGTCTCTGGTCATGTGATAACATTTTGGGTGATTTCAGCCACACGCTGTTCTTGTTACTACACACAATGTTTGGGACGTAGAAGCAAATATTTGAATACAAAACAGCCATTCCGCTGCCTGTGTGATTGTTGGACAGGTCATTATACTGGAATTTTCAAAACAAATGTATCCATCTTCAAATTGTGGTAGATGTGTTGTTTTCACAGGTGACACAGTTGCGACTAGCAATGTCAATAAACTAGTTCAACGCTGCAAAATTCTGCACTTCTTGAAGGGGATGTGCCATGGAGAGTTTGCACGGTTTGTGAGGGGATGACTCAAACACCACAACATAGTTCCCTGACTTCACTCGTATCGACAGACAACAACATTTGATGAGGAAGAAAACACTACACTTGAAGTAAACGGAGAAATCTTATGGGAGAGAGGCATAAAAACATGGATCAAATCAACGGGGTCATCATGACATGACTTCACAAACCCGGTTAGGAACGTGAATTCTAAAATCCCACCCATTCAAATTTAACCGGCCAATATATGACAAACAAGTGACACAAAGAATACTACTACTAATAAGTCATGTAAAACATGTCCTATATTAGTAATTCGATATATTTTGGCAGTGGTATTTCACTGAAATTGCCCATAGTTCAGTCTGACTTCCAGTTAACACAGGCATCGGAATAAATTTACATACTTGAAAGACAACATTTTAAAAAAGGTATTGTCTGTGCACATGTATAACTTATATCTGATAGCACCAAAGCTGGGAAGCTTTCCGAGAAATATACAAATCCACGATCTACTGACAAACTTGCAACATGCAGCTAGTGTTTCAAACACACATGTTATGAATAAACATTTCCATGTGAATGTGTATGATGTTTACCTTTGATCAAAGTGATCAGGGTAAGGTCAACCTTAAACCAAAAATTCAAATAAATACCAAACAACACAATTTAACATAGTTTAGTGAGAAAAAAGGTAATCCTCACATACAAATTTATCCCCAAAAATTATTATATTTACACAGGTCATAATTTTCAATTTTATGCCAACTGCAAAACTAAACTCCAAAACTGCCAACAGACACCCATGTTGACAACATGGTGTCTTGAACACTGTCATTCACATGCATACTTAATTCTGTATACATAATATATATGTTTTTGGACTTTGGTAATATTATGAGACTCAAGATATTAAATGAAATATTGTATAAGGTGCAACTTGGCATTTTGATAACAAAAAATGTGTGCTGGATCCTATATGAGAACACCATTTCAAAGTCGAATTTAGTGTAACTTTAACAAGACTTAATAAGATTGCCACCTAGAGAATTAACTCTAGATGGCAGGTGGAATACGAAGCCCTTTGTCTTATCGAGAGTCCAACCTATCTATCTAAATGTACCCCGCCCTTCTTAGGTATATATCGATTTATAATTTTAAATATATTAACACTACTAGCACTTGTTCCAATCATTTACTGTTCTTTGTGGAAATGAGAATTTTCTAATATCTAGTCTACACTGCTTCTTTGCTAATGTAACTCCATGTCCTCTAGTCTTTCTCTCTTCCTTATCCGAGAAAAGTATAGTTCTGTCAATTTTTTCATACCCATTCAATACTTTAAACACTTCTATCTGATCTCCTCTCGGTCTCCTGGTTTCTAGTGTTGTTAAACTATATTCTTTTAGACGCATTTCATAAATAATATTCCTGAGTTTTGGTATCATTTTTCTTGCTCTCCTTTGTACTCTTTCTAGCATATCCATATCCTTCTTGCGACATGGCCTCCATGCTTATATACAATATTCTACATGAGGCCTACTTATTGTTTTGTACACAGATATTATTAGTTATCTGAATACATTGCGATTAACAAAATTCTCACTTACCCTAGATATATCCCCACTCCTATTGGCTGCATCTCTCCATCACATATACTGAAGCTGTTGATAACCATCTGGCCAGGGCACCAAGAAAACACCATTAGCAAAACATTCCAAAGACACATAGCGAATTACACGAGGTTATAATATTATATGTTATTGCAACTCTATTGTCTGTAGAGCGCTACAGACTGCTTTAGTAACAAATGTTTTATAGAAGAGTATTATATATAATGGCTTACAAAGGCCTAAAGGTACACATATACTCTGGCTGTCTATGTATGAGTAAATGTTGAAACACTCCATGGCATATTTATTAATAAACATTTACATTTCATGTTCATAAATTATGCCTACACATTGAACTGCTGTCTTCTCTGCTTTCCTCATTTACAAGGCTATAGTTTCCTGTAAAGTAGCCGGCATTTTTGGACACTGCAAAATTGCATAGAATAGTTTGTTTTATTTTCAATTTGTGTTTTTAGTGGCAAGCAATAACGAAATAAAATCTAATGGGCATCTTAATTAAATACTATAATTTATTTCAATTACTTAACTTCTCAATTCCCAATTTTGTGTTATAAAAGCGGCTAAAAGATGTGGTCAAAGAAAAGTGTCTCGACAGACCTTACCAAAGATCTGTAGGAGCTCTGTGCCTGGTGGCAGGGCCCAGTCCTCCCCAACAAACACACGCAGTGTCTGACACAACTCAACGAACTCCTCCATCCTCCCAGCATCCTTCAATATCTCCTCAACATCTGTAACAGTACTAACCAGTAGTAGAAACAGCAATTGTGACACTTCCAAACTAATGAATAAAATTGAATATCAGTTATTTATTTTACTGCTGATGCTGCTGAACTAAAATGATTATTAGTATTATTAATATGGTTTACTTCCTATTTTATTTTAGCACATTTATTTGTTTTAATATAATATATATCAATTTTTTTAATGTTTATCATCTGGACTTCTCAAGAAGCACTCCGTCGTGCTGCAATTTGTACACAATGTGTACACCACAATCAGTCGACTGTCAAGTTATACCGGTGACTGAACAGAGGCAACATAGAACGAATGAGATTGTTTAAAATTGGCAGAAAGTCCAGACTCTCTCGATTGAGTTTTTCCTTTTTTACCTGCTGTGCCACGGGGTCCACAAGTACTAGACGCACTGTCAAACTGGCAAGTATGAATACTAGTATTTCCTTGAGTAGTTCTTTGAGTATCCCTGTTCCTTGAGTACCCCTGGTACTCAAGGAACTAAATGTAACACTTTACAATAACATTTTACATTTACAGCACACATGTTATCGCTAGACTGTTGGCGGATTACTGGTTGTTGAATGACTTGATTCAAACAAGTCTAATTTGGTTTATGGAATTGACCTACCGGGGGGGGGGTACACATACTTGCTTATGGTTACATAAAATTTTAATTATATATATTTATATATATATATATATATATATATATATATATATATATATATATATATATACATACATACATTTAATTGCAATCTGAATTTTTGATTACTTACAGCACTTCGCACCCGTAATCAGGCAGATATAACTGTTGCGTTTGCAAATGTAATTGAGTATGAGTATGACTGTTACAAACATTACTGGTAATAAATATGACCAGTACACCAGAACATATGAATAGCTCATACTTACGAGATTCCAGATCAGCAAATGACCTTTTTACATTCAGAAATTCATCCACCTTTGTTCTGTGTTTCTGTGAAAAAACAAGAGGTTGGGGTCAGTCGTTGTCTTCCTGTGTTGAAGCCAATCTGTCTCAAGTTTAAAATTCCAGGATAATTTGTTAATCTATTTTCTAAATATGTGTGAAGCAGCATATTGTCATGTTCTTTGCAAACGGGAATACCTACAGCCCCATGGTAAATTACCTACAACTTCTAACTAACCCCTCGAGGCTCAACAAGACCTCCAACTGAGTCTTCTGTTTCACATTCAGCCTCTGCGAGAAATTCTTCTTTCAAATAACAAATCAGGCAGTATATAACAAATCAGGCAGACTTCTTGAAAATGCGGAAGTACGTATTTTTCAATAATAAGTCAAAATGATGGGATTTTGCAAAACAACAAAAACATTGTGATACCATCGTCATGTAAATGTCAGTGATTGCCAAGGTCAAGGTCATACCTCCAGCTTGAGCAGAAGTCTGAAGAAGAGACGGATGCTGTCTGTTGGGATTCTTGGCGTTACTCGTTGGAGGCATTTGCACTCTTCCTTGTGTACGAGCCACGCCTGACGCTGTCAAAACAAAATCAGCCCCTAATGCTACGTAAACTCATTGCAACATCTCGTAGTTCAAGGATTTATGAAATAACGACAATCCCACAAAAAATGTAAATATGTGAATTATTAGTGCTAAATTAAGTGCAATATGTTGAACGTAATGAATATATCAGGTGTGACAATGAGGTACTTAGTACTCAACGTGAAGGCGTTACCTGACAGAGTTTGCTGCAGAATCGTGCCAGATGACACGCAGAACATCGCAGCAACTGCTCGGCACTGTAACATAAATAACAACACAACTTATACAAGTACGACAACTTAGCTTATCTCAAGTTAAAAAATTTCAGATAAATCGTTTATTCTTTTGTACTATGCACTGTAGCACTACTGCATGTACACCTACTCTACTGGCACTGACTGCTGCTTCGATTACAATGCAAACAAAAAATTCCTAAGTCCTCTCTGCAACAAAACTCATTGTGTAATGTTGTTATTAAGCAAAATACTAGCCGGATATGCTTGCCACTTAAAATAACATAACTTGATTGGATCCCTGAGGTTCCTTGTGGTGTGCTTTAAAACAGCATCGACAAATACCTGAAACAAGGCAGGATATATCCACATTTAGACCTATAATTTGGGTTGGACGGTCGACATGCTAAAGTCTGTGAAGGCTTCTTTTTATTCTCGAATGACAAATTCTTGTTATATTAAATCATGTATTTATTACCACCACCGCGTTACTATTTTGACTGACAGTGTAAATATTTTTTAGGTATTTTGTAAGTATTTCGCCAAATGTAGCTTTTTATTTGTTTGCACAACTGAATAAGTGTTACAGGTTTCTGAATATTGGCCTAAGTACTTCGCAAATATTTCTTCAGATATTTGTTAAATTAGAATGTTTTTATTCATGTGTTCGACAATGGTGGGCTGGCCACTAATTAAAAATGGCATTACAGTGTAAACTGGTTCCATCTCTGATGGGCTCCGTTGTAATAGTAACCTTGTCTTGTCTTGTCGGTATACTGGCCAACGGTCAGGGTTGGGTGCGCGTGCTGTTGGGTTGTTAGTCATGTATTAAAGTTTGTCTAAAATTTTGTGGTTTATGAATGTTAACTATTGCATCTGGTAGGGAATTCCAGTCTCTTATTGTTCGAGGGAAATATGAATATTTATAGCAGTTCTTACTGGCATGGATAGTGTTGAGTGCTTTATTGTTTAAATGTCTTGATAGGCGTTGTATGGGCTGGAGGAGGTTATTAACAGGCAAGGATAGGTGTCCACAGATGGCTTTGTGAAGTATGATGAGGCGTCTGTTTGTTCGTCTGGTTATTAGTTGTTGTAGGTGTAACTGGTTTAGCATTTCTGACACGCAGCCCGCTTCTCTAGATGTATAGTCGTTAAGACAAAAACGGGCTGCGCGTCTTTGGACCATTTCGAATTGTTGATAAGGTCTGGGTGTGGGGGTCCCATACTGATGATGAGTATTCTAGAAGTGGTCAGACTAGGGTTGTGTAGGCAGTTGTTTTGATGTTTATGGGGCATGAGTGGAGATTGCGTCTGATGAATGCTAGGGTGCGGTTTGCTGAGGCTGTTATCTGATGTATATGTTTGTTCCTGTTTAAGTCTTAGGTTATGCATAATTCCTAGATATGAGTGACTGTCTGTTTCTTGTAGTGTTGTGTTTTCTAGAATATAATTAAATTATTTTATATTTCTTGCATGAGTTAGTCTCATCACAAAGCATTTGTCGGGGTTAAAGTGCATTTGCCAGTCATGTTCCCATTTAGTTAATTCGTCTAGGTCTTTCTGTACTGTAGTTGTTGTGAGTCTAATTGGTTGTTGATTTCTCTGTACAGGACAGTTATCTGCAAACAAAAGGAGTGGATATTGTTAAGTAAATCGTTGATGTATATCAGGAAGAGAAGAGGGCCTAGTACCGTGCCTTGTGGTACACCAGACTTAACATGGGTCCAGGGGGAATGTTCTCCACTGACCACCACTCTCTGTTCACGGCATGTGAGGAATTTAGAAATCCAGGCATGTGTTTTGTTAACCGGGGACAGCAGCATTACCAGTTTAAACATCCGTCACATCTGTTGTTTCTTTCAGCTCCAGACAAAACATGAACATACGGTTTACATTTAATGACAAACATCCCTGGCTGCAAGACTGCCATCGTACAACTAACGTCTAAACCAAAATAACTGTTTACAGAAATAAAAACAAAATTCCAGCGAAATATTTGGTAAAATACTCAGGAGTTGAACCAAATAATTGTAAAAGCGTGTGTACGGATATTTTGTTACGTCTGTTTAGTGAAAAGGAACTTATAGGTTGTTGTCAGTGAAGTAATCAAAATTATTCAGCATGTAGCTTGATAATATGTTATTCGCATAATAACAGCAATACGTGCGGCGTACACACAATTAATATTACGGACTGCTATTTAGCGAGCTGCTCGGGAAATAACAATCCGACGTCGCTTTATTTCTCGAGCTGCTCGAGAAATAAGGGACCGACCCCGCGTTATTTCTCGAGCAAACCTGGATATGCATACTCGTGCACTTAGAAGTATTTTTATGGCATCTAAGTTGACAAACTAACTGTTTGTAGTAAATGTAACGCTGCTGGAACGTTTCCTGTCTGTATTTATCCGTTCTGGTGAGAAATAGGTCCCTATCGATGTAACGTTTTCGAGTTAATGAGCCCTCCCTGTGTTGGCTTGTTGTGCTGCCCGCCCGCGATGCCCGGCAGTGTTGCCAAGTCCGCGGTTTTCCCGCGCAATTGGGCTAGTTTTAGACCTGTTCCGCGGGGGGGAAATAGCAGTTGCGGGTTGCGGTTTTTTGGGCTACTTTTTATGCATATGCCGCTATTTTTGGGCTAGTTTCGAAAGTGGTGGTTTTACGCATCTATTTAACAATAAGAGCCGTCTTATTACTGTGAACTACCAATTCATGGCCGCCCAATTTAATGACTTTGAATACAGACATATTGCCAGCTCCAGCCTGGGGCACCCAGTTGTCCATAAATAAGGGTAATAATCATTCTCGCGCGCCAGGGGTCCGCTGCTGATTACGTCAATACCAGCTTATCTCTTCGTAGCGCTACGTGTAACTGGCCCAACGACCATTAGTAGCCCAGGGATGCATGAAGCCAGGGGGTTGTGATGATGGAGAATGGGTAAAATTAAATATGCTTTATCTGTTTGTACTACCATTTTTCATGGCCATATAGCTCATAATATCTTGATGATAGTAGACATCATTAACTAACGTAATTATGCGCCACGACCGTAAGCTTTAAGCCAATTCTGAACGCGCCCTCGAATAAGTCAATAATTAAATTGGTAATAAAGTACAGACGACATATCTCGCATTGACGTTTATAACTGCAACAACTGCCACTGATAACTGCAAATTTTAAGTAATTGTTTTTTGTTTCACCAACTGTCCGCATCTAGTCCTGTAAATAGGCCAACGCCTCAGTTAGTTTTCAGTTAATCCTTGGTCGCAATGTTTTATCTGTCGGTAGTCGGTACTACAATTTTTCGTTGCCATATAGCTCATTGTCTTGATGACAGTAGGCACCATTAGCTTACGCAATTATGCGCCGCGACCGTAAACTAGTTCTCAAGTAAGTCAATAATTAAATTGGTAATAAAGCAACGATGACAGATCTCGCATCGACGCTTAAAACCGCAATAACTTACACTGATTGACAGCAGGTCAGTCTGTCAGAGCACCTTTCTTAATAAAATGTTTAAATAATTGTTTTTTTCTATCAACGTCTTCCGTCTAGCTAGTCCTATAAATAGGCCAAAGCGTTAGTTAGTTTTTAATTACTCTTTGTCTATTGACGCGGAAGGCCGGAAGCACGAACTTAGCTATACGTCACTGGTATCTAGACGGGTCTAGTTGGTTTTCAAGTCGATTAATTGCATAATAATGGGTAAGTGGAGCGCGTACGGAAAAAAATTCTGTGCGGGATGGGAAAAGGAGACAGGCTTAAAAGAGTGGATTCGGAGAGTTTCAGGGGATGAGAAAAACGCATTCTGTCGTTTTTGCCGCTGCGAAATGCGTGCACACCACGGCGATTTAGTTGCGCATAGTAAAACGGAAAAACATCGCAAAAATGCCACTCCGTTTTCAAACACCCGCACTCTTTTCGATGCTGGTGTATCATCGGTGAAGGTGGACACATCAGTGAAAGTGGCAGAGTTGAAGTTGGCTGCCCACATTGTCTGCCACTCCAGCGGTCACACCGTCGACCACCTTGGCGAAATAATCCGAGACGTAAGTGGCAAAAACATTCAACTCCATCGCACGAAATGCGCCGCGTTGATCCGCCGTGTCCTAGGGCGTGCCATGCAGCTAGGAAGAGCTTCTGAAGGACATCGGTGAGTCAACATACAGCTTGCCGATTGACGAAAGTACGGACGTGTGTACGATTAAGCAGATGTGTGTTGTGATTCGTTATGCGAGCATGACCGAGCGAAGGGTGGTGACGACGTTGTTAGGACTCGTCAGCCTAGAAAGTGGAACCATTACAGAGGCTCTCCCTGCCTTCCTGGAGGAGCAAAAGTTGGACCCTAAGACGTGTGTCGATCTGGCCACTGACGGCTGCAATGCTATGGTTGGCGCACACAACTCGGTGGCGACAAATTCAAGGAGGTGAGCCCGGACTTCGTCCACATTCGGTGCGTGTCACGTGTGCCGCTCCCTTCAGCTCGGCGTATCGTACGCGATAAAGAAGTTGCCGCGACATTTGGAATTTCTTGTGGCTGAAACCTACAACTACTTCAGCCACAGCACGCTGCGACAGTTGAAGTATCAACAAATGTACAAAACCATCAACGTGGGAGAAGCGCCACTGAAAATCCTCCAGCTGTCCGGCACTAGGTGGCTGGCGATCGTCCCTTGGGTCACGAGAGTGCTGGACCAGTTCACAGAGCTGAAACTTCACTTTCAGGTTAGCCATTTAAACGTACATAATTTATTGCAAGAATGCCAAAATGTAATTAGTATGCATACAGCATACATACATGCATGCATGTATGTATGCTTGCACGCACGCACGCACGCACGCACGCACGCACGCACACATGTATATATTTTATTTCAAAACTGCACGTTATAATTGACTGATATATCTGGAAAAAACAATAGGCAATAGTCTATTCGATCCATATACGATTATGTGGTTTTGGTTAGAAACATTTATTATAACACAATATGTATATAATATACACATCAAATAGGTAATTAACAGTATATTAATCGGGAATAGCTTAATTACAAGTTAATAGTATTCTTGATATCTAGGGTTTAAACATAATATCACGTGATGTCAGTAAGTAGTTAAGTAACTATGCTGTTGGACTGACTGCATTGTTTGTTATTCATGTATTTTTGTTAATATTATATACATGGCGATCGATCTTTCATTTTATTTTCTGACTAGCTATAACCACGGACTTATATGCACTTATGTGCATATAAGTCCGTGCTATAACTATGAAAATGACAATGTACAGTAGAAAACCATAGGCCCTCTAAATTCTAATAAATCTACACTTTTCTGTAGAAAGCTATAGGCCCCATAAAATCTATAGATAAATCTATAGTTTTCTATAAAATATTCTTTATAAACCTATAGTTTCCTATAGAAAACGATAGACTCATAAAATCTGTTGAAAAATCTATAGATTTTTTAAATAAAACAATAGAAAAATGTCAAAAATTATAGAGAAAACTATAAGCTCTGTAAAATCTATATAAAAGTCTGCAAAATTCAACAGAAAACTATAGGCCCTGTAAAATCTATAGAAGTCTGCAGAATTCAATAGAAAACTATAGGCCCTATAAAATCTATAGAAAAATTTATAGTTTTCTATAAAAATCTATACTTTTCTCAAAATAATTTCTATAGAAAACTATAGGCCCCATAACATCTATAGAAAAATCTATAGTTTTTCTATAAAATATTCTTTAGAAAACGATAGACTCCTTGCATGCTATAGAAAATGTATAGTTTCCTATATAATTTTACAGAAAACTATAGACACCATAACATCTATAGAAAAATATATAGAATTCTATAGAAAAATCTATACATTTCTGTGGATAACTATAGGCCCTGTAAAATCTTTAGAAAAATCTATAGTGTTCTATAGAAAACTATAGGCCCCATAAAATCGATAGAAAAATCTATAGTTTTTATATAAAATATTCTTTAGAAAACTATAGACCCCTTGCATGCTATAGAAAATCTATAGTTTCCTATATCATTTTACAGAAAACTGTAGATCCCATAAAGTCTATAGAAAAAATATATAGAATTCTATAGAAAACAATAGAAAAGTCTATAAATTTCTGTAGAAAACTATAATCCCTGTAAAATCTTTAGAAAAATCTGTAGTTTTCTATAGAAAACTATAGGCCCCATAACATCTATAGAAAAATCTATAGTTTTTCTATAAGATATTATTTAGAATACTGTACACCCCTTGCATGCTATAGAAAATCTATAGTTTCCTATATCATTTTACAGAAAACTGTAGACCCCATAAAATCTATAGAAAGATCTATAGAATTCTATAGAAAAATCTATAAATTTCTGTAGAAAACTATAAGCCCTGTAAAATCTATAGAAAAGTCTGCAGAATTCTATAGAAAACAATAGGCCGTGTAAAATCTTTAGAAAAATCTATAGTTTTCTATAGAAAAACTATAGGCCCCATAACATCTATAGAAAAATCTATAGTTTTTCTATAAAATATTATTTAGAAAAAATATAGACCCCTTGCATGCTATAGAAAATCTATAGTTTCCTATATAATTTTACAGAAAACTGTAGACCCCATAAAATCTATAGAAAAATATATAGAATTCTATAGAAAACTATAGAAAAATCTACCAATGTCTGTATAAAACTATAGGCCCTTTAAAATATTTAGAAAAATCTACAGTTTTCTATAGAAAACCATAGGCCCTGTAAAATCTATAGAAAAATCTATAGTTTTCTATAAAATGCTATAGTTTTCTATAGAAAACTATAGGCCCCAAAAAATGTATAGAAAAATCTATAGTTTTCTATAGAAAACTATATGCCCCATAACATCTATAGAAAAATCTTTAGTTTTTCTATAAAATATTCTTTAGAAAACTATAGACCCCGTGAATTCTATAGAAAATGTATTCATACATATATAGTTTCCTATAGAATTCTATAGAAAACTATAGACCCCATACAATCTATAGAAAAATCTATAGAATTCTTAAGAAAACTATAGAAAAATCTATAAAATTATATAGAAAACTTTAGGCCACACAAAATCTATAGAAAATTCTGTAGAATTCTATAGAAAAATGCAAAATTCTATAGAATTCTATAGAAATCTATAGAAGATCTATAGTTTTCTATAGAATTTTTGGCCAAGGGTTCAGACTGTCCACAGAGTGGTGTGTTGGGTAACATTCGCACAGGAAGCAATTTTTGGAGACAAACACACAAGAGCACAGCTCCAAAATGGTCCGAAAAGCACATCCAGAAATGGTCTGGACCAGTGGCCGGTTGCATGACACGCACCTAAGTTAGGCTGTAAAATTACCCCTATCTCACTAGGTGTCACCTAGCTGGGCGACCGCATTGGGTGCGGTGCACAACAGCCACCCAGCTGCCGCCCAACTAGGGGATACCGGCACGAGTAACCGATAAGCGGATTGCCGCGTTTTGAGAACAAATCTTCCCAGAATTCATTTCATCTCTGAGAGTCCTCATGGTGGAAGCAGTGAGACAACAGCGAAATTATAAGGACAACCTTTCTCATGCTGAGAGTATGGCCTTAATTCAGGCATACGGCCAAATATAAGAACTGTTACAAGGTCGATTCAAATCAATCTTGTCAAACAGTGACAGAAAAAAGGATGGAATGCTGTGATGGCAGAGGTCAACACTATCGATGTCGTTGCGGAGTGTGGACGACCTAAAGAAAAACTGGCAATGAGCTAGTTTTTGTGTTTTCTGTTGATAAATATTTAAATAAAAGTGAATTTAAAATGGGATAACGTTGTTATTTATATAACTATTAAAAGACTGTTTACAGTGTTTTGAAATGCATTGAATGGAGTAATAAACTTGCAATATGTTTTTCATACTAATTAATTCAGTTAATTAGTTAATGTTATCTAAGTAATGCACCAAATTAACAGACCAACACATCCTAATTAAGACCAGCAGAGTTAATATGAAGATATTTATACATATTATGCAGTGTGCATAACCGCATTTATTATGATAATAAATATGTATTAACTAGTCATGTAATAAGAAATAAATCAATTAGTTACCAGGTGATAATTAGCGGGTAATCTCGACAGACAGAAAAGGCTTTTGTAAAATGTCACAATGTCCAAGAATATATGTTTATATAAACATACAATTTGTAAAAAATATATTGTAGTAAGAGATATAATGTAATATTTATGTAATATTAATAAATAAACCCATATTCGTATATAGACCAACACAAAAACAAAAGTCCATAATGTCCATGATTATGAAGATAATTACACATATTATTATGCAATGTGCATAACTACATTAATAGAAAGTTACAACTAAAAATGTATAAATAATTTAATAATAATTTAATTAATTAGTCAATATGTTATAATAAGCACGCCACTTTGATAGACGTACACAGGCCATAATGTCCATATTTTTGAAGATATACATACTGTCACTATGAACTGTCATTTAATAAAAAATAGCAATTTATTTGTCAATATTTAGTAATTAGAATTCAACATTGACAGACTGACATGTAAGTAAACACCCTTATGTTCATGATTATGAGAACAGTCGTAGAATTTATACAAGCAGTAAACCACTGCTGCCATTGATACAACACGCTGTGAGTCACCCAGCTGCAGTTAGGGCTGCTTCGAGTTGCCCCAGAAAGTTCCGCCTAACTTGTGACATAACCCAGCTGGGTGTGTGTCATGCACCCGCTCCTACTGGCTAGGTGTCACCTAGGTGGTATTTACCCTAACTTGGGTGTGATTTGGACTTAGGTGTGTGTCATGCACCTGGCCACTGAAGCGCTTCGAATGCTTCTTCCTCCAATGAGACACTGCCACAGAAGTGGCACTTGCAGCAACAAAAATCGGCATGAATTCATCCTCTGAGTCAGCCATGATGAACTTTTGGATGTAGATTAATAGCGCTTAAATTATGAAATCGGCCGGGTGACCGCCGGCTGTGTAGGTTCGAAAAATCGTAGCATCGGGCGGACAATGGCCGGCCGGTTCTGTGAGTTCCAAAATGACCAAACTGACCGACGGTCCACGGCGCCCGGCCGATTTCATTTTTCGTGCGTCGGCCGGCCGGCCGGCTACCGACGGTTCAGCGAGTTCCCGCCTTGAACCTATGTCAGGATCTGGTCTTATTAATACATTGTTTTGAAGATGTTGGCATCCTGTTGTGAACGTTTGGTTTTCGACTGTCACTGGACAACGTTCACTCCTCTCGATGACCACGTCACAATCTGCACCGTTTTCGGACATTTTGCCTGGGTTTACTTGTTAGCCAGTGTTTACGTGGACCTTCACCCGAAAGAGGCGTCACGGGGGATTCGCTTGATGCGCGCTTGGTGCCTGCGTGTTGCTTATATAATAATTATTTAACGTATCGCGTCAGTTGTAAAACAATTGCATCAACATGGTTCATAGTATGGCAATGCAGACTTGCCACATTTTTGGTATGGCAATCTGTATTTTGAACCTAAAATCTTGTAAGAATCTGGATCAATCTGTATATATATATTTGTCGCGCATGCCATAACAACACATGAATTCAACTTATAATGTTTGATGCATAATCAAAGAACAGTATGGCTTATGACTTGAAATAATAGCAAATGTCTTAGGACAACATTACCTGTGGCAGCCGAAGCAAACTCAATCACGTGACATATCTATGATCGGTCGGTCGGTAAGTGAATGAGTTAGTATGTTAGTTAGGTTAGGAGGGTGTGCAGTATTATAGTGTTGTAATGCGCCTCTGAATGGTTATAATTACAAGGTTTTTGGCGCAGAAAGAATGTCAAATTAGTATTATTTAGTTAGTGTAATGGCATAAAGTAACACAAATGAAATACTATTTACGGAGATAACACAACTACATGACAAACTTACAATTTGGCCTGTCAGCAGAATTCCATCCTTTATCTCATACTCTGCTGTAAGATTTGCCTCTGATTAATTGACACCCTCTCTCGGCCGCAGTGGACATCCATTTAGGCCGTTCACGTCGGCCCTCCCCAGGTGTCGTATTGTTGTCGTTTCATTGTTGTCGTTTCATCTCAGGTTTAGTCTTCCTATTCGTCGTTGGCACTCTTCCCTATGCATGTGTGTGTGTGTGCGTGTGCGTGTGTGTGTGCGTGCGCGTGCTGCGTGCGTGCGTGTGTGATTATGTATATGTACGCATGTATGTACGCATGTATTTATGCATGTTTGTATGTATGTGTATATATGTATGATTGTATGTATGTATGTGTATGTTTGTATGTGTGTATGTATGTATGTGTGTATGTATGTATGTATATATGTGTGCATGTATGTATGTGTGTGTATATGTATGCATGTGTATGTTTGTATGTGTGTAGGTTTGAATGTATGTATGTGTGTATATGTATATATGTGTGCATGTATGTATGTATATATGTGTGTATGTATATGTATGTATATATATATATATATGCATATATATATATATATATATATATGTGTGTAAGTATATGTATATATGTATGTATATATGTGTGTATTTATGCGTGTATGTACGTATGTATGTGTGTATGTGTACATTATGTATAATGTACAATAGTGTCTTCATTTCAGAAACGAAATGGGAGAATGACCCTACATCACCAATACACTGTACAAAATTTAAATTGTGTCATGATTTTATTCATTCCAACGCCGACTCGCCACAAAATGACAAAGAACTTGCATCGTGTGCGGAACGTGTCCAGAAAAGGTTTTACTCGGCACAAGCCTGTCTTTGTCAAAAGCAACACTCATGCCCCAGGTTCTCAGAGATATCGGCATACCTCGACGACGTATGATAGTATAAACTAAGATGGAGTATGTTTTGTTAGTTCATCATAAAGCCATCGTACCAGGGTCATCCTTCATCGTCCACAAGCGGTGTTTCTGACTCTCTCATCTACCAAAAGTTCCGTTGGTGCAGTAACTCTTCCACTCCTTGACTTGCTGTTGCACCGAACACATCCACACGATTGGGTCTGCCTTCCTGCGCGTCTGCTGAGTCGCCGTCCACCGCGATGACGCGTCGTTCCCCTGAAACACACCAGTGCACATGTTATTAAGATCAACAAAGATTAAATTCTACGTAGGAGGATAAAAAGGAAGCATCGGAGTACATGTGAATAAGGACACAAAAAGCATATATTATGGTCACTCTACGGTCTGTGGTCCCCCAGTTTCCAACCAGTGCACACGAGGATTGTATTAGTTTATACGTGTCAACCCTGTCTCTAGACATCTATTTCTGACCCTCGCCGTCGTCGTCTTCTCGTCCGTAGCTATCAGCTCCATACTCCGCCAGCTGGATAACCTTCCTCGAAAAATCGCGCTAGACGGCACGGTCCTGGGGCACCAGCCCATCCTGTGTAGCAACCTCTGTTCTGTGTGCCCGTGGAAATTCTCTCACATCGGGGGAAGCTGAATCATCAGGAGCCGGAACAATTGTTTGAAGCACTCGAGGCCTATCAATCAAACCAGTTGGAGGTCGTCATCTTCTTCATTATCATTGTGCAAAGGGTATCTATGACCTTCGTCTTTTTACAACTAATCATACGTATCCCTCTGTTGTTATGTTGATGTGACGTCATGTGACAACCCATCATTTAACGCTTGTTTAATTTCCATGACGTCATGTCTTCCCATGCTGTTGCGAGTGACAAGTAGCGAGGTACAATCTGCAACCAATCGCAATTCACTCATGAATAACGCATATATTATATGTAAGACTACATAAGCATATTTATTAGTATTTGCATTTAGAACTATTATGACTAATTTTATTTATTAACATTGATCAATTTATTTAACATACAAATGCATATTTCTATTTTAACGTTTTAAAAACAGTCGGTCGGTCGGTCGGTCGGTCGGTCGGTCGGTCGGTCGGTCGGTCGGTCGGTCGGTCGGTCGGTCGGTCGGTCGGTCGGTCGGTCGGTCGGTCGGTCGGTCGGTCGGTCGGTCGGTCGGTCGGTCGGTCGGTCGGTCGGTCGGTCGGTCGGTCGGTCGGTCGGTCGGTCGGTCGGTCGGTCGGTCGGCTCGGTCGGTCGGTCGGTCGGTCGGTCGGTCGGTCGGTCGGTCGGTCGGTCGGTCGGTCGGTCGGTCGGTCGGTCGGTCGGTCGGTCGGTCGGTCGGTCGGTCGGTCGGTCGGTCGGTCGGTCGGTCGGTCGGTCGCCTCTGAATGGTTATAATTACAAGGTTTTTGGCGCAGAAAGAATGTCAAATTAGTATTCTTTAGTTAGTGCAATGGCATAAAGTAACACAAATGAAATACTATTTACGGAGATAACACAACTACATGACAAACTTACAATTTGGCCTGTCAGCAGAATTCCATCCTTTATCTCATACTCTGCTGTAAGATTTGCCCGGCCCAGGTCCACTTCCGTCTTCTGAATTGTCCAGTCAAGTATGTGACCTTAGTATTTTTGTAACTACCCATACGTATGATAGTGACACCATTTTTGATAATTACCTAAAATCTAAGGTTTATAAGAAACTTGTGTGCACTGGCAAGAAACCGTATTATCTGCTCTCTGGGCACCCCCAAACACAGACCGCTTCCGAATTACTTTTACTTAAACTGACTACCTTTAAACGCGATGTTACAGAAACTAGCTACGAGCCCGGAAGAGCCTGTGCAAGGGGAATGCGGCAGGGGTGTCGTGTGCACCAGCACACTCGTTGTGGCCACATTCTAGAGTGACCCAGCCTTATCCAGGGACCCCCGGACGAAATACAGTTACCCACTGGATGGAGGAATAGAAAGGTGGAGGGATCGAGAGACGGAGGGATGGATGGATGAATGTGTGGACGGATGGACGTGTGAGTGGATGGATAGATAGATGTATGGATGGGTGGATGGATGGACGGATGGGTGAGTGGCTGGATGAATGGCTGGATGGATGAATGTATGAGTGGATGGATCAAAGAAAGAAGGAGAGAGAGCGAGAAAGAAAAAATGAATGGATGTATGGATGGGTGAATGGATGGAATGGTGAGTGGATGGATGGATGAACGGATAGAGGAATGGGTGGATGGATGGATGGATGGCTGAATGAGTGAATGAAGGGATGGATTGATGGGTGGATGGATGGGTGGGTGGGTGAATGGATGGATGGATGGGTTGATGGATGGATTGATGGATGTGTGTATGGATCAGTGTGTGGGTGAGTGGTTGGCTGAGTGGGTGGATGGGTGAGTCAGTCAATCAGTCAGTCATTCAGTCAGTGCTTGAGTTGGCGGGGTGGGTTGATAGGTGTGTTGGTTAGGTTAGGAGGGTGTGCAGGTAGGTGGGTGTGTTAGGTGGGTTGATGATATTTTAGATGGATAGGTGAGTGGGTGGGTGGATGTTTGATGTGTGAAGTAATGCCCCTGGTCACCCGCGCTAACCACAAAACTATAAGCGTATAGTTTGATAGAGAGAAGGCGTGGCCTTGAGCTGTTTAGTTTGATAGAGAGGAGGCGTGGCCTGGAGCTGTATTGTTTGATAGACAGGAGGCGTGAGCTGGAGCTGTATAATTTGATAGAGGAGGCGTGGCCTGGAGCTGTATAATTTGATAGAGAGGAGGCGTGACCTGGTGCTGTATAATTTGATAGAGAGGAGGCGTGACCTGGTGCTGTATAGTTTGATAGAGCGGAGGCATGGCCTGGAGCTACCGTACCCCTTTATGGGGTCTATTTTACACAATTCCATCTATGTATATTCCTACCTATTGTTACAGATTGAACGTCAACGCTAAACCGACGCAAAGATTAAATAGAAAAATTATGCTAAGTTGAACCGAGCTGCTAAATGACTACGTAGTTCCTTACAAAATATCTCCGTATTGACTTGACTCTCCGCCTTTTTACACAACTCTCTTTTGCTGGTTCAACAATCATCGGTCCCCGGCTAATTCTATTCCAGAGCAGAGGGAATGTCAAAGCTAAACTTACTCAAAAGTTACAGAAATAGTTATTGCCAGACTGAACTATTAGTGTTCGTCTACACAACTGTGTTTGCTGGCTCATCGATCGGCAGTGCCCTAGCTATTTCAGTTCCAGACATAAAGGTAAATTCGAAGCTAAACTGACGCAACACTGCCAAAAATATTCCGGAGCTGAACTTATCTGATAAATGTTCGTGTAACTTCTTGCAAACGTTCGCCGTGGATGGCTTAACCCTCCGTCTTCTTCTTCATTGACATGGGCAGGGCTCTTGACTAACGTATGTTGTCCAGCGGCTGGTGAAACTTAGCGGAAGGGTGGCTGAAGACGAGATCGGACGCTCTACTTGCAGACATTCAATACGGCACCAGGCTGTCGTTACCGCGCTGTTTATGACGTCACTCCGTCGCTGTCACGTGACGGGACGGGACCGTTTGAAAGAAATGCTTTGCCACTAGTGCAAACGAGTGGGAGATATTTTAATTTGACGGTATAATTTCACAATATTTGTACGAGTCCTCCTCGTTAACAGTAATGGTAGTTCCAGGAACCAGACTATTTCGTGAACTAAAACGCAATTCGGGAATTCTGATAGTCCGCAGCGACGCCTATCGAGTCTATTGGAACCATGTTCTCATGAGTTCCGGTTAGCTGTCAAACTTGGCGTCGTCTCTGGTTTTACACGTAACATTACTCTGGTTTTAAACGTAATATTTGCGTATTGACCATGAAACTGTCAACCATTATAGCGGGGGTGACAGTACGTTAAATTTAAGTCAATCGGTTATGTTTATGTAATTAAAAGATGGTTATTCATTTGACAAATAGCCAATTATTAGAAGATAAGAAAGCACACTTCCAATCTTCTTGAACACATATTTTATAGCCACATCATAAAACACCTTGAACAACATCACATTCTAACATCCCAGGTCCACTTCCGTCTTCTGACTTGTTCTATAACGTCTTTGCCTTTTCTCTCCCAGATGTTTGTTTTTCTCTCCGTGTATGTGATGCTTAACATACTTCTTTCCATGTTTGTCACTTTATGGCATGCGGTTGCTAGTCTGTTCTTAACTTCTTTGACTGGCTGGAGAGGGCCCACGTTTACGCGTCGTAGTTCATTGTTGGAAGTATGCATGAGTTGTAGATATTTAAAAAAAGATTCCAAAGTTATCGTTGAAGATTTCGCGGTGCATGTTACCCAGCTTTGTTTTGTTTAAAGCTGCATGTTCATGACATAGTCTTAAATTAATGAGTCATAGACATAGTCATGCCGATTGTTTTGCTCGTCGTTTCATGCTAATTTCGCGAAAAAGCAAACCTATACCAAGTACCCCCTGTGACATACTGGTTCGCCTTTGCACATGTTTTTATTCGTTTGTGGTTAAAACGTAAACACAATTTTACGGCAGTCCGGGTGATATAATTTTTTTTGTCATATTGGAGATTTATTTCTACTTTACTGGATTTGTGTGGTAGACCATCTTCGCCTTTATCACGTGATAACCGCAGTAATAAAGATGTCGCGAAATCGGCCTTGACCCCACCATCCAGGACTTCTTGTTTACGTAGAAATTGGCGAATGCAATTGAGATTCATTCCAATTTGTTTGCATGGTCGCCAATGAAAATATATAACCGAGAAGAAGAGCGACGATTGCAACCGTCCACAAAGGTGTACCTTGGAAAGATGACGCATTTATGGATTGAAACGAAAGAAACGGCCGGCATAACAAAGATTCGTGACCAGGAGCAGGACAAGTGACTTTTTGACAGGTTAGTAAATCCTGATTACTTCAACGATTAGCTCATTAGTTAGTCGTATGACAATAAAGATTATGTTGTGTTCACCATCATGATTTTTTACTGGTACTAGGATTAGCTACTCGATCCTGTCCTTCGGTTCTGGCTTCGCTAATAACTAGTTCGTTGGAGGCAATGCCAAAGCCTGCAGTCATAATTAATAGGTTAGCCTAGCCCTACCGTAGTAGACTGTCCGCGCAGTTTTGACGTAGGAAGTCCATAATAAGATGCCTATATAGCTGTTACAAGAGACAACAGCTTTGTAACTTTTGCAAGTATATTAAAATTTGAATACATGTCATAATTTCAGAACGTGCCATCACCACAGAGTTTGCAGCATACACCATGGCATAGGCATCGCTATTCATCTCAGCCTCAGGTAAATAAATGTTGTGGTACACATTACTTTGTCAACAAGTCTTTTATTAAAAAAAATATACATATATACACTGTACAATCAATGAACACTACAGGTGTATGTCAGTTGTAAGTGAAAGGGGCCTGGGCCTCTCAGACCTTAGACATTTGGTATACCTGTCATAATAGGTGTATGCTAATGTGCCCCAGAGCGTTTGAAATGTCCTCCAGTTTAGGTAATAATAATAAGTTGTGGCATTTTCCGATATCACCACTCCAGATAAGACAGTGGAGTGGCTGACGATATCGGTAACATTTAAGCTACACCATTTGATTCATCTGCCAGTGGAAGATTTCGTGCCCCCTAGAATCGATTTCTGAACCAGCCCCTGCGTATGATAGTTTATTTGTCTGCATGAGGATTTTGCAGTAATGGGTAGCCTTGATAAATTGTAAAATAATGGCAAGCACAACTACAGGTAAACACTCTGCACATGGTATATGTATTTATTTTTAATATGATATGCCGATCACATAAAAATAAAGCAGTACTACAAAATTATGAAAAGGTTGAAAACATGTTTGGTACATATAAAAAACAGTTTTATCACGAGTCATTAAAAAAAAATACGGAACTAATACATGGTATGACAAATGCTGGGTAATTCATAACCATTAATCCTATTTATTAGGCTTTCAAATTATGCCTTTACCTGAGATGCCATTACCATGTGTAGAGCGCAGTGGCTCAGGGGTCAAACTTCAGACTCTCGACTACGAGAACCCGGGTTCGAATCCTGTGTTGCTGTGTTAAAACATTGAGCAAGTGTTTTCACTTTACATTGCTCCAGTTCACTCAACTGTATAAATAAGTACCTGACTACAGACAGTGGTGGATATGTGTACGAGCAGCCTTCGCGCATTAATTGTAGCATATGGCTGGATGCTTCCCAGAGAAGCCGAAATGGTGTCTGAGTGAAAGGTCTGTCGGGGAACTAAAGTCTAAAGCGCTTTGAATGGTCTTGAGGACTGGATACTGCGCTATATAAGAACTTGCCTTTAATCTTGTTTACCTACTGCAAATGTGTGCCTAACATGGATAAATTGTTCAATATCCTGAAAGAATTGTTACACAACAACACAGTCCTGGAAATTAACTTAAAATTGTAAAGTTTACTCATAACGCACGCATTATAGATATTACCGAAACATGCTGTAAATAGCATATTTTTACAGCAGTAGAACATAAACGGATGCTTTATTAAACATATTTATCTTGGCAAGTTGGCATACATGTCTCAGTTTGGCTTGAATGCCAGACACAACTGACAATTATTTTTATAAATGACATGTCCAAAATATTTACATGGGGACAAAGTTTAACTGGTTAACTCCTGAAGTAATGTTCTTAGATAGATTTGACTTTCTAGATACGAAGTACATAAACATACTATATAATATAATGTGTAGATAATAAATAACAATAACAACAAATAAAGTAGAGTAAGTTAACTATATTGATATTTTTTAATCAGTGTTATGTAAAATAAAAAATATATAACTTTGTTGGTGTTTACAACTCACAGAAAAGTGATTCAACTAGTCAGGGTCCTCGCCATGTGGCTGAGAGTTACATATGCAATCGCTATATGATTACTCACCTGTATGAAGAATACCGGCTACAGATAGTGGTGGATACGTTTATTTTATATAGTTGGTCTTCGCATAATAATTTAAGTGTGACTGAATGCTTTTAGCTCTTAGTAAAGTATAACATGTCTGGTTGTAGTTTACAACATAAATACCAAATACCAAACAATTGTAATGTTGACTTTGCTAAATGTATCATCACATATACACTATCATACATGTCAGAACAATGTTAATTGTCTCTTTGTTTCTTGTCTAGGTAGATGTGGATGCACAACAAAATGTCAGGAACCTGGTATGCAGTACCATTAAAGAGAATGAATTCACCCAGTATATGCCATCGATATCCAAGCCGATGTAATTCACCAAAGAATGCCAAACCTGTCTTATAGTGTCCAGAGAGGTTGACCGAAGGCTCATGCCATATTTGCCAGACCATCCCACCCACCTTTCTATCACGAACTGCAAAACTAGTAAGTCATCACCATATTCGCATGTCAAGCAACCTGCATTCTCTATTGGTCTCTAGTCAGTCAGGGTAACTGACTGGTCTGGAAGTCAATGCATACACCATCGGTACTGGGGAGTCTGTCACGGATGCAACACACAACAGGGATCACTCGGTTGGTATTCACATGGCATTTACTCTGCAGCATCTTGCACAGTCCATGTTTGTGGAATCTTGTCCGGGATCTTGTGCATTATAGCTTATAAACTGGTGGGCCTAGTGGTGCCAAGCACATTAGTTCACTGTTCAGTTTATTGTTGAGAGTTGACCTGAAAAGAAAAGCATATTATATTCAAATTCAGTAAATAAAAACAGGCATCATTGTATTAGAGTTGTCATTATGGAGTGTTCAGTGCCATAATCAATAAATATACAGCTGTATAACACATTATTTCATGTATGACCTAAAGCTTTCCACAAGAAAGGCAGCAAGAAATGTTCGGCTACAGCAGCATCTGCATGTTGATATCTAAGCAGGGTTGTAATTTATTAGGTGTGTATTGTCATTACATAACATTTAAATTACTCTCGTATATTTAATTATACTGATGCCTTATCTTAGATATTATTATGTAATGATTTGAATACTCCCAAGCATAGCGCATTCATATTTTCTGTTTTATTTCCAATATACAAATTTTTTGCAGAGTTTGTTATATATGTTATATTTGACATTTTGTGGTTCAGCTAGAAGTTGTATCCATGTCAAAGTGATTGTTGGAAATGCCAAAATAAGGTTTTATTGGGATGCAAACAGTTTATTTCCTTAACCAAGTAATCAAACATACTATGCATGTCTACCTTCTTCAAAATGAATAATTTATTTATAAATTTATTTCCGAGTCATCGTTATATGCTGAATACTTTTTTTAAATTGTTGACCGCAGTGTGTATGGACAAACGTTATCCTAGTTTTCGATGTCCAATATATTATGAAAATGTGAAAGAAAACAGGTTGCTGGTGATGGTAATGCCAAGTATCTCTGTTACTCGCTGAGTGTCTGTTTCGTCGATGCGTATTGTTGGGAAGATTGTCCTTGTTTTAGAGAAATCAATAGCAAGCTCTTTTGTCTTATTTTTGTTGAATTTCATGTCATTTTGGATTGTTTATAAATATGCTGCATCGGCTGCTTCCTGGAGATTTGGCGCTTGGGACTCTGATCCAGTATAAACGATGCACACGTCATCAACATATTTGTAGGAGTCGCACTTTGTTTGTAGATAATTTAACATGAGGACGAAAGGTACGGGGCCTAGCTTTGTGCATTGTGGCTATCCTCCATGGATGTAGTTCCAGTCGGTTTATGTGGTGCACGGCTTAACTTGTTGGGTTCTTTCGGTAACGAAACTGGCGATCCACTTCATTAAAATATTCGGAAGGCCAAAACTTGCAAGTTTTTGAAGAAGAATGTTACGATTGATTAGGTCAAATGCCTTAATTAGGGTCAAGCAGTAGTATCCTGGCATAACACTGATGTAACAGGTCAACGAGGGCATGTGTAGTGGATGACTTCTTAATGGAGCCGTATTGGTTTTCGGAAGGGGGCTGACGTATGCAGCACGCCAGATTCGTGGAACATGCCCCTCTCGAAGTGAGCTGTTCTAGATTGCGGCAACTGGGCGGCAAACAATTCAGAGAACTCTTTAAGGACCCAGCTTGGTACAGAGTCCGGGCCAGGTACTTTACTCGCGTTTGCGTAACTGCTTTTCCACCTTCTCAACTGGGATAACATATGTAGGTGGCACACATGGTATTTCGAGCTGTAGGTAGTTATTGTCAGCATTCAGGGCCGGTAGATGATCACTCACTGATTTAAAGAAATTGTTGGCTGAGTTCCAGAAGATTACCGTCACACACTTGAGGTGAAGCTAGTTTGTTGACATCCAAACAGTTCTTTCATGCCCTTCCACCAATTGCGTGGATTGGATGTCTTTAATCCGTTGATATATTTAACATAGTATTTTTGTTTCAATTACTTGCCTAGACGGTTAGACGAATTAGGTCCCGGAATGTGTCCGACACCCATGGCTTGTCTGTTGTGTGTCTTTGTTGGGAAATGTTTATCCGTCAGTTCATTTATGTTGGGCGTAAATATTTGCAGTTGCTCTTTGCATGATAGATGGTAGAGGTCTTCCCATTTTATTTTCTTGAATCTGATGCAAACATGACTCGCTCATTTTGCCCCAATACCTTTATTGTCACTATTTGTCGATGTCCAGAGATGAATTTAAGATCAACGAATGGTTCTCAAATGACGACGTTGTGATCTGCATTTCCGACAGGACAACTGGTGAGTGGTTGTCCATACAGTTTGTTCATATTAGCATAGATCTTATCCAAAGTGGCATCACCTCGTGTACGAACACACACACACACACACACACACACACACACACACACACACACACACACACACACACACACACACACACACACACACACACACACACACACACACACACACACACACACACACACACACACACACACACACACACACACACACACACACACACACACACACACACACACACACACACACACACACACACACACACACATATATACAGATATTTATATAGACACTGTATTAGATAATCGCATACAATATGTTTGAATGTCTTAAATGGTTTTAATAAGTTTTATAGATACATATCGTATATTCTCTACATTGTAATTTATATTTAAGCTAATGTCTTAAATTATATTATTATCTCTATGATTGCCCAGAGTGAAATAAACTATTATTATTATTATCGTCCATCCACCCATCCACACATACCTGCATACATACATATAAACATACATACGTACAATCATGCATTTATACATAAATGCGTATATACATACATACATATACACAGATATATACACGCATACATACATAGATATATATACATACATATATATATGTATTTATGCATGTATTATATATATATATATATATATATATATACAGTATATATATATATATATATATATATATATATATATATATATATTGTACATAGAGACATACATACGGTACTGATACAGCCACCTCGTTGAAACGTGGGTACGTTCACCCTATATCGTCAGCCTCTTCCAACTTGCACTTGTTAGCTTGGAAGGGTAGACAAACAAAAATATCATGCAAAGCACTACGAAGCCAAGGCCACAGTTCACAGCGGCACCGAAAGAATCTATGACCAAGGAGGCGGCTCTGGTCAACTAGGGCTACATACAGGGGATGCTAATTAAGTCTGTGTCAAAAAGATCTGCCGAAAGAGGGTAAAGACTGCGACAGAGAACACATGAATTAAGTAGACTAATTTCCAATAAATACATACATACATACATGCTTATATACATAAATACAAGCATAATGCACATATACATACATGCATACATACATACATACACACACACACACATACATACACACCGTACTGATACACCCACCTCGTTGAAGTTTGCGAAATTGTGTTCACCCTACGTCATCTGCCTCTTCCAACTCGCACTGGTCAACGTCGAAGGGTAGACAAACATACATATCATGCAAAGCATTACAAAGCCAAAGCCGCAGTCCCTAGCGGCACCGAAAGAATATATAACGATATATAACGAAGAAGGCGGCTCCGCACAGCTAGCGGTACATACAAGGGATGGTAAAAATATGTGTCAAAAAGAGCGCTGCCAAAAGAGAGTTTGGTTTTGGGATGTAGTCTTGAATCGACAGTGAGAAGACGGAAAGAATGTTTCACTAGCTTACAAAGCGGCCACGTGCTATGCCTGTCTGTCCTTTTCCGAGCAGTGGTTGTAAACAGCATCAGCCACAGAAAATCAGAACTTGTTTTGTGTATAGCAAAGTGTTGCAACCTGAAAATAGTGCACGTATATGAACAAATAACATCACCCTCAGAAGAAGACATAAATAACTTCTACAACGACATGGATGCTATTTTAGGGAAACCAAGCCACTACGGGATAGTGGTGGGAGACATCTATGCGCAAGTTGGGATAAGAACAAACCCTGTGGAAACGGTAACGGTCAAATGTGGGTTCCAAATGAAATAATCGACACGATTGAGCAACATCAAGAAAGTAATAAATAATGAATACTACGTTTGAGAAGAAAGCAGACAGGAGATGGATATGGAACAGCCCAAAATGGTATCACGAAGACCAATATTTACTGGATCCTAACGAAAAGGCAAGACATCGTCACAGAAACTAACTAGTTAACATTGGAAGTGACCACAGACATTGTCCAATGAAGCGCGCCAAGAGTAGCTAAAACAATCAGCGAACCACTGAATTAGTGGAAAACGGCGGCGTTTGTATGATTATATGACAATGGTCAAACAATATGTGTGTGCGGACGTACAGTTTACTGACACATTTAGCTCCACATGTGTTGCCGACTGACATTACAAAGTGGAATTTATCCAAACCAGATCCAAATAGGTTAGTTTAATGGCAATAAAATCCTCAAGTTTTGCCCTTTATGGAAGCGCTGTTGAACATTGCTCACCGTCTCGCCGCTGTGAATTAATAACATCACAGTAGTACCCACCTTATACGGTCAACCCTTCAACACATCGCAAGTGGCCTGATACGGCGGGTGGCCTCTGTTGAGGGGGAACCTTCGATGCATGTAGCATGTGAAAAGCATACATGGACAGTGAACTAAATTTCTTTCTTAAGAACAGAAGCATCGAGAGTGGTCTGGCGTCGGCATTAACGCCTTCAGACATTCCTAGAGGATTAGCTCTCAGTCCTGTGACAACAGCGCATTAAAAGCAGGGTTGTTTGTGGCAACTGCTTAGTTCAGCAGCTCTGGCTGAGTGACCACGCAACGGCCAGCGGAATCACCGGACAGTCCTCATCCTCATCCTCCCGTATATAACAGATATTTTATAATAAATCAGTGTATATATACACAAGACGTTTATCATAAATAAACTGTATGGCTCGAATCTTTGACACCATACAAAGGTTATAACAACATTACACAATAATGATTTCATCTGAAATATATGATTTCATAAGGAATCAACGAGTAGCTTACTATTTATGTTTTAAAGTCATATTCTACCAGAAAGAGTAAGATTCATTCAGATTTGCTATGTTGTACTACAGCGCTCATATGTGCATGTAAGCTGCTTATTCTTAAAGGTTGATAGGACCGCAGCATTAGTACATCAACTCCTCTATGGTGTCGAACCACGCAGTGGCCAGTGGAATGACCGGACAGTCGTCGCTCACATCCTCTCTGCTCGAGCTGGCTGCGTCATCCCGACTTCCGCCATTCCTCATAGCTCTGGCACTGATGACAAACTCACTCTCCCAGTTGTCACTACTGGTGTAAATGTACTGATGTAAATTGTGTAACACAAATACGAACACTAACTCAATACGACGCATGTTTATGGGAGGCCTATTTAAGAAGAAGAGTAAAATACTTTATTAATCACCAATATATATATATATATATATATATATATATATATATATATATATTATATATACATATATATATATATATATATATATATATATATATATATATATATATATATATATAATTCTAAGACAACTGGAGAGAGTTTTGGATAATTTTAATGTTAGGGTGGCAGACGTGATGCAGCGGCTTGGATCGAACAACTACTATAAAATGATAAGAAAAAGGGAACGTTTAAAAATGCTTTCCAAAATAAGATGTTATAGCGGTATGCCACTCTTAGGAGAAATGTGTAGACATTTTGGCGAAATCAAAAAGCAACGTCTCTAAAGAAGCCTTGGTGTGTCGTGATACACAGGTAAATATCAAAAGAGTGTCAACTATATTATGGTTCTTTTACGTCATGAAGGTCGCTCGTTGAGGTTTTTATCTCCGAAACATTACATGACAGCAACAAGCGATGTTTCCAATTAATTTTATGAATGACTATATTAAGAACGATGTTTTGTTTACTGTCGACTGCCTGTAAGGATACTGGACAGCCACAAACCAATTTCCGGAATTACGTTTCAATTACCAAAGTTGAAATTGCGAGTCGGTGACATTAAAGCTGAATGCCAAACGCACTGAGATGAGGCACCGGAGGAAAGTGTTCGCACATGACAAACCGAATAACTGCCGCGGGGTAGGATACACAGCGGCTGTTTACCGCAAACATCAGCGATGAACGAGAGTCATTTAGGTGTTTCTGCTCTCTCGCGCCTGGATGTAAATCTTAGCCAGGTGTGAACAGTTTTGGTTGTCCAATACTTCAACGTTCAACAATAGATCAGGTAAGTAGAAACCTTTATTTAGTGTTTTAAGTTATCTTCATGTTTCTTGGCGATTGATCCATTAGCGTTTGTCAGTTTTAGTATTTTACGGCGTAAGTGTCCTATGCATCTGGGCGAGTGAACATTCATGTGCAGATAGTCACGAATTTGTTTGGAGTTGTTTTGAAATTACTTTGCGTTAAGCGGGCAACAGCGACTCCCCCGTGAAAAGGATGCGTTCGAAGGATTGAACTTGGTAATCCATGAATCTATGAATATCGCCGTCGCTTGGTAGGGTTGTATTCGCAAAAGGTTGCGTTGACATTAACAAAACGGAGATCTTTTTGTTAGATTGTGATAATGCCAAGAGGGATCTAGGGGAATGTTCCGAATGTATCTTAAAAGAAATAATGTGGCATTGTAATGAAAGTTTTACGTTTGCATTTGAAGAATTAGATCAAGTTGGAAAAACCCTAAGAGATGTGCCACATGTTTCTTTATGAATGCAACTTCTGTTTTGAAATGAACGTCTACGTGAGTTATGGAATAATTCCTAAATAAGTAGACGAGTGTAAATATTGATTTTCACTAATAATCAAATATTACGGTTGATCAATACCTACTGCTTTAATCACGTACTACGTCATTTTACTGTACAACACAACAACACAATTAGCTGTATTTTAAGACACACAATGACCTGCACTTTCACTCACACACACTCACTCATTGACACACTCACACACACACACACACACACACACACACACACACACACACACACACACACACACACACACACACACACACACACACACACACACACACTCACACACTCACCTACATACATACATACATACATATACATATTCATTCACTCACTCATTCACTCACTCATTCATTCACTGACTCATTCATTCACCCACTAAGTAACTCACTCATTCACTCACACACACACCCAAACACTCTCACACTCACTCTAGCACATATATGTTGGAAGAGTCTGTTCCGATTTGTCTTGGTTATTGTTAAAACTGTGGGTATTTTATTATGTTAAATCAGGCTTAGAAACAAAAACCGTGCGTTGCATCCGTTACTATTAGTAAACATGCCTTCCCCGTGACATGTCATGATAACTTCGTGGTATACATGTGACAATTGTGACTTCAATACACATCGATAATTGGAAAACACACTGCACCGTTACGTAGACATCGTAATGTGCTCTACTCGTTGTATGTTTAACACAAAGATGTTGCAGATATGTTCATCTCCATAGATAGAACGTTGTTGCACGCCTCATTGATTTTGGAAAAAAATCACCGAGTAAACATGTGATTTCATCTTTTTTATTTAAAACAAAAATTTAATTTTATTTCCCAAGAAAAATTTTTGCACGTTGAAAAGGGCAGCTGTCAAAGTTTGTTCGGTGTGGCACAACCAGAACACAATTATATAAATTGCCGTCCAGTTACAATGTAAAGAAACATCTTTTTGGAATACATTCCTCTGTTTACGGTTACAGTTTGGATCTAATTCTCGCTACATGTACACGTTTGCACATGCGCAAAACTGCCGATACTCGAACAGATCAATGGTGTACCCCATAAACTCACATTTCCGGGGCACATTTTCCTTTTTAAGGACACACAATACAAACACCTTTATTGATATATACCTCTAAGGAAGTTAATAAATACAACAACCATTGGCTGCTACAGTAAGGAGTAGTTTGCTTAACTTTGCGGACATTATATAATACTAGCTGCATGGACGCTATCTTTGTTATAGAACACTTTATTTTACCAGTGTCTACTCTTTCCCATTCACCAGCGGGCAAAATTAATCACGTTTGTGTGGTTCAATATTATGTCAAAGTATTACGATATCATGTAGTCAAAATAGCAATACAAAAAACTACTACATTTAGTACTGCTGGTATTTGAAGATGTAGCCGACACCTGGGCCATAGTTCATTAGAAACAGAAACCACTGCTCCAATTAATTGTTGCCTTATCAAAGGACAAATTATTTGAAAGAAACTCAGGACTCGACAGAACACTTCCATCCACTTTGCATTCTCAGAACAGGCGGTGGCCTTTATACATTTAACCAGCCACACATGGACTCAAAATGTTACGCCTTTTACACCGAACACTTACTGCGATTAGAACCGTTGTTCTTTTGTGTCCATGTGACGGATGGTACAACTATTCTGACTTGTTTTGTCTGCGCTTTGGGATGAATGCTACAACGGACAATTTAACAGTAGCTCGTGCACTGTGATGACTTCGTTTGACACGCAGTTCGGGGAGGGAATGTCATCCACGATTGACTGTAAAATTACAGACAGCACAACACAAGCATCGAGACAGGCAGACAAATAGTGTTGGTCGTTAACGCGATTGTGTAATTTCCGAAAGGTTAGCCATTTGTGTAGGACACCATTACTTCCTAAACAGACGGTACAGACGACAAAGTAAACACAGATAAAGCGATGTTTGGTTGTCCGGTGATTCTTCCCTGCTTTGGAAATGTCGCCGTCTGGCTGTCAACATAATGTCGCCGTCTGGCTGTCAACATAATGTCGCCGTCTAGGCTGTCAACATAATGTCGCCCTATGGCTGTCAACATAATGTCGCCTCTGGCTGTCAACATAATGTCGCCGTCTGGCTGTCAACATAATGTCGCCGTATGGCTGTCAACATAATGTCGCCTCTGGCTGTCAACATAATGTCGCCGTCTGGCTGTCAACATAATGTCGCCGTCTGGCTTGTCAACATAATGTCGCCGTCTGGCTGTCAACATAATGTCGCCGTCTGGCTGTCAACATAATGTTGCCGTCTGGCTGTCAACATAATGTCGCCGTCTGGCTGTCAACATAATGTCGCCGTCTGGCTGTCAACATAATGTCGCCGTCTGGCTGTCAACATAATGTCGCCGTCTGGCTGTCAACATAATGTCGCCATCTGGCTGTCAAAATAATGTCCCGTCTGGCTGCAACATAATGTCGCCGATGGGGTCAACATAATTTCGCGTTGGCTGTCAACATAATGTCGCCGTCTGGCTGTCAACAAATGTCGCATCTGGATGTCAACATAATGTCCCTCTGGCTGGCAACATAATGTCGCCTTCTGTATGTCAACATCATGTCGCCGTCTGGCTGTCAACATAATGTCGCCATCTGGCTGTCAACATAATGTCGCCGTCTGGCTGTCAACGTAATGCGAAAGAACCCAAGTATTAGAGATGTCCAGTACTACAAGAAATGTTGTGTAAGGGGGTAATTTGTGCTTGTATATGTACGTGTGTATGTGTGCGTGCTTGCGTGCGTGCGTGTGTGCGTGCGTGCGTGTGTGAGCTGTGTGTGAGTGCGGAACATAGTTTGAGCATTTTTAAACATGTGATTGGTAATTCTACTTTGGTGTTAAATTTGTGATATGACTAATCTGTGGTGGATTGAAGATTTCGAATGGCCTGTTGGAAAAACATATTATTTTGAATAGCTTGATAAAGGTTATGACGACGAATACAACTCATGAAAGATGGTAGTTACGATGTTCCGTTGAACTAAACAAAGTGTCAAGACCAAGTTCATACCATCCAAATGGCGCGGGGTCTGTAGTGGTTGAAGTCACAGGATGACCACTCGTTGAAGCGGTATGCCCGGATTGTGGACCGAAAGACGAGCGCTCGAGACTCCCCGCTCGCGAGGCTGGAGTGGAGAACATTGCCCGAGAACCCAACAGGAGATGTGGGAGAGAGACCATGGGGGGGGCGAGACATCCCAGATATGGGGGGGATGGGACGGAAATTTCAGGGGACGAAGCAGGAGGGTGGAAGAGGGGACGCAGGAGATGCAGCAGGGAATAGGACGGGAGATGAGTGGAGGGCGACACGAATGGGGTGCGGAAATGCGGGAGATGCAACAGGGGATGGAACGGGAGATGAGTGAGATGCAGCAGGGGAAATTAGGAAGGGAGAATGGTGCATTGCGACAGGAGATGGGACGGAGATGTGTGAGATGCGGAAGGAGATGGGACGAGAGATGATTGAAATTCAGGAGGAGATGGGACCAGAGTTGATTGAGATGCAGAAGGAGATGAGAGAGGAGATGAGTGAGATGCAGGATATTTCTACGACCGCCTCACATGCTGTCATAAGTAACCTGACGTCTGCTTCCGGGCGTTCAACAGAGCAAGGTCTGCAAGATGTGACCACACACCTCACTGATACAGGTACTATTGTGTTTTTCAATCGTTTGTTACACGTTATTTTCCATCAACGTTCAAATAAAGTATAATAAACTAAAGGTAAAGGGTGGATATAGTTAATAGATTGTGAACAATGATATTCGATAACAAAACTACTACATGCTTGAGCAGCGGACTGTTTAGAACCTATTTGTAAATATACCATTACACAGTGAAGTCATCTCTCACTATGTCTCAATCCTCATCAGTTATGGTGTTGCATAAATACACAATTATAAATTGACGGACTGCTCCACCTCTGCCACAATACAATTCTACATAGACGGACTGCTCCATCTCTGCCACAATACAATTCTACATAGACGGACTGCTTCATCTCTGCCACAATACAATTCTACATAGACGGACTGCTCCATCTCTGCCACAATACAATTCTACATAGACGGACTGCTCCATCTCTGCCACAATACAATTCTACATAGACGGACTGCTCCATCTCTGCCACAATACAATTTATTAAGTTCTCTTTGTGATGTGTTTTGATGTCATTTTATAGATAAAATTACCCTGATACAATTTCCGTTCCCAGTTAATATATCAAATAAAATAAATGTTCAACTTCAGCAGATAAATTCCCTTCTTTAGTCATTTACTGCAGCTACTGTTGATGAAGTGAGGCAGATAATTATGTGTTTTCCAAATAACTGTTGTGATCTAGATCCATTGCCAGATGTACTATTGAGAGTATGCATTGACCTTTTATTTGGTACGCCAATAAACTCCATAATTGTATCACTGAAGACAGGTATTTTTCCAGATGACTTTAAACAAGCGCATGAAAAGCCACTTATTAAAATGATAACTTTGCCGAAAGATAGCTTGAAAAAGTTCCTAATATCAGCTTCATTTCCAAGATATATGAAAAGGGTATCAAAAATTCCTATGATCTCATATTAATTCAAATAATAAATCAAATGTGTTCCAATCAGCCTACTGCCAACTTCATTCTACGCAGATTGTTCTCCTGAAAGTGCACAATGAGATCACTTTAAAAATGGATAATGGTAACGTTACTGGAATTACTTATTTGATTTGTTAGCAGTTTTGATTCCATTATTAAAATTATTCATGGATCGGTTGTATTTGTGGTATGGTGCATCTAGTGTATCGATAAGCTAATTAAAAACTTACCTTATTGGTAGACACCAGAGAGTTGAGACTGGGGATTATTTTTCGTCATAATTTAATAATTAATATGGTGTTCCTCAAGATTCAGTTTCGGAACCATTACGTTTTACAACGAATACAATTCCATTGAGTTCGTTTGAGTCATCATGTTTATGTAGATGATATTCAAATGTGTATATATCATTATCTACTTCAGGTGTTAATAGTTCCTTACAACAACTAAGAAATTATCTTGTTGTCATATTTTTACTGGATGACTGAGATTACACTGATGCTGTAAAACATAGTTTCTTATTATTAATTATCACAGAGACAGCTTGAACACATTAAGAAGGTTTTCCGTATATTCTTACTTAATTACTATGTTTTGCCTGTAGGTGTAACTACCAAATTAGTAGTAATATTTTATGATAAATTTACATTTAGTGAATACATTTCTCAAAGTTGTCGAACATGTTATTACCACATTCGTGATATGCGGCGTATTCGTCAGTATTTGCCTTTTTCTATTTCAACTGCGCTAGTCATTAGTAGATTAGTATCTTGCAATTCGCGTTTTCATGAAATTGGCATTAAGGATATCACGAAACTACAACGTTTTCAGAATTGCTTAGCAAGGGTTCTAGATCTCCAAGTTTTACTAATACTACAGTCTCTGCACTGGCTTCCTGTCAGATATTGTATCATCTCTAAGATGTGTACCATTACTTACCAGGCACCTTCCCGCAAGCAGCCATCATATTTATCTTCTTTGCTTAGCCTTTACGAAGCTCTGTTCAGCTTCGATAGTCAAGCTCTGATTTACTTTTGTCCATAATGTCAACATTAATATTGGGTTTTTGCTGTTGGTGAGAGAAATGTGCTTCTAGAGTTGAATCGGTTGAAACTATTGCTAAATTATGCCATCATATAAATACATACCTTTACCACCTTGCCCATCCACCATAGCTTCCTGGCGTATCAATTTGTTTGATAACATGGAGTTTAGTTTTGTTTATTGTGATCGATTAACCTTTCTGTATTTATGCGCCTCTGAGCTTGGTTTCTAAGGATTTATGCGTAATAGTGGTTACTTACTTATTATATGTAAACAACTGATGAAGTGTTCCGCATGTCACAGTGAAAGACACAACTGCGAACGAGAGGAAAGAATCACAAACGCCGGAGAGTCCGTTGATGATGACGTCCCTACAGCTAGACGACCCCAGAGACGAGACGGACGAGCCACGTCGGCAGTGGGTTGACGCCTTGAAGACCTTCTGTGAAACGACCACATTTCACGGACTGCGGAACGTCGCAGAGTCGACTAGTAGCAGCGTTCGTCGGTAACGGTTTACAGCAGTCTTCGCACAGCATATCTTTCTTACGGATGAAACGTGACCACTACCAAACATCTAAACATCGAACAATGTTTCTTTTCTACTTCATAAGACAGGATTGTTTGTTGACTTATATTAGTATGTTCTTCATAAATACCTACATGCATGTGTACATTATATAAGTACATACTCATGTATATTAAAACATACGTACATACGTGCATACGTACATACATACATACATACACACATACATATATACACACATATATACCCACACCACATACACACATGTACACACATGTACCACATAGACACATACATACACACACATATATACATACACACAACACACACACACACACACACACACACACGACCACACACACACACACACACACACACACACACACACACACACACACACACACACACACACACACACACACACACACACACCACACACACACACACACACACACACACACACACACACACACACACATAACCATGCAAGTCTTTTGCAGGGCTCTCTGGACGGTGGTCGTACTAATCACCACGTTGATGTACGTCTACCAAAGTCAAAACCAATTGCAACTGTACTTGAGTCGTCCAGTCAGATGGAAGATGACGATGTCACGACAAGAGCCTGTCATCTTTCCTGCCGTCACCATTTGCAACCAAAACGCCTTCAAGTATCGTATTGAATTTATATAGCTATTAATATATTATGCAAATTAGAGTAACTCGCTAATTAGTCAACAACAGTCAATAACTGTCAGTCATATTACAGGCATTACTTGGAATTAATTAACAGAAACAGCAAAATACAAATTTATGTTATTATTTAAATTAGACTGTTAACTGCATTCAATAAAACACTACCGAATATAATGTAATTGGTTATTGGAATAATAGTAATAACCAGGTTAACACATGCTCTTAAATTTAAATAAGCTGATTTAACCCATAAATCAACTGATTTAAATCATTCAAGAAAAAAACCTCTGATTTTATTAATTGCTGATTTATAAAGGGAAGATCTTATTTAGCGCAGTAACCAATCCTCAGGATTGCTGAAAGCGCTTTACACTTGAAGTGACAATTGCCCAAGTTTTTAACATCACAGCAGAGAATTGGAGACATAGTTGTTGACTTATGAATGAATACTGTCTGTTGAACACTAGTTTGCTTACAAGTTAATCTTGGCCATTACATGAGGACACTGTTTTTTGACATTATGCAAGCTTAGGTGTACTGTTTATATGCATTATATCATCGAAGCCAGAGACCAGAACGATATGTAGGAAACGGCGAGAAGCAGCCATGCAGGTTAGTAAAATATTATTGTCATTATGAGTATGTTATCATTGTATTTGTTTCTGGTAACATCTGTACATGTGTGCATCGCACAACTTTCTATGAAATAATGAGTATAACAACAATAAAACATGCTACAGAATCAATCACACTTAACATAGTGTCACTATTAAGTATGTTAATGTATCTATCCAATGACATTGTCCATCGTAACCCAAGTCAATTGGCAATATTACCTGGGAACACATTTAGTATTTAAATTTAGGCATGTTAAGAGTGTGATCATAAAATATCCGTAGAATATTTTATAACTTCATGTATGCCCCTGCTGTTATTGCTGTAGAATATGCACGGTCAAAATATACAATACACATGGAACTTATTTCAATCTTTTACAAGCAATTGTTTTGACATACATAATAAGTCACTAGTGTCCGATATTAAAAAATCGACAGATTAATAAATTTCTAAATAACCGAAGACGGTTTTTTATCCCCCAAAACATTATGCACCCAAATATGGATCTCACCTTTAAGAATTTGCAGTTTTGCTTTGCAAATGACAAACAAGCACACATTTGTTTTAGTGGGGGTCAGAATAGTCTCCTGACAGCAGGTAGTAATATCACTGATCCCATGATTAAAATTAATAGTTACATGAGTGAAAAACATTTGAAACCTTACATTGGCCCATAGCCTGCATTGTTACCTGCAAGGGTTGTAAACATCATGATCAAAGTACAAGAGAGGACTGCTGTTACTAATTGCAGTTAACGGCCTAGTGCAAATTAGGCAATAAGATCACAATCTTAGTAGTGTCCTGTGTTTCCTAGCAAGAGTGAAAAGACTATTCATACCTAATACAAACATCACTGCCTGGATGTAGCCCCATCATCTCTCTAGTGCACTTGCATTTCTTACCAGTTCACAGTCATATGTTAGGGCATGATGAAAAGACAAACCACTGCAACAGAGGTCAGCTTTAAATGTTGCTAACTTTGAGTGTTCAAATAAATCTTAAAATTTGTTGGTACTAATGGCTGTTGGAGAATGATTATCGACCAACATGACTAGTATATTGAATTGGAAATAAATAGTGTTACTGTGTATAACGAAATAAGAATATAAAATAAGAATATAAAGTAGGAAAATTATATTTTAATAAAGCTTGTATTTTGCTTTCAATAGTACCGCAGACATCAGCATTGTTCAGTTAGTGTTTGATAACTGGAAGGTGTCCATAATCACCTCCCAAAAGTATGTACTAGGAAAATAGCCAAGAAGTTTATTTAGAAAACCTTATACAATGCAATAAAAAAAAACTTATATATCTCGGAAAAGACTCATTTGGATAAAACCCCACCCACAAATGAAACTTATGTATAAACCCCAATGTAAAAAATATTCTTAAATTAAAAACAAAATATTAGTATTTAGAATAAAGCTGACATTTGTATTTTTGGAAAATACAAGTATGACTTTGATTATGGCCAAATAGGTGTCTCTGATTGGACCAATGAGGACATTGATTGCACCTAACTAACTTAAACATTTTATTTCCTTATACGTGCAAGTGGGCTTGTATAATCGGTTTACCATGTAATTTATGTGAGCACAGCACCATTGAATAGGTAATGTTCTATTTATTGCAGGAATGTTCCCTGGTTGAAACACAACACCCTGCTCAGCCCAGTGTCCATTGGTCTCATTGAGACAGAGTTGACCAGTGATCCTGGCTAGCAGTAGCAGACAAGCCAGAAAGCAGATACCCAATACACAAAACTGATATGGGGGTAATTTCAAGGGATCTTCTCAAAAACCAAATCACCAGTATTACTTTGTATTTTGGGGGCCCTTAGAATGATGCAATAAAATACAGATTTCTTATGTACAGCAGCACCACCACATGCAACAGCCATGCAAAAGTAGATTTGTTTAACAACTGTGGAAAAATAGTCTGGGTGACCCTATGGGGCCTGTGGAATAATTCAATCAAATTTAGATTTCTCATGTCTAGTATGCATCCACAGATGCATCTACACAAAATTAGATCCTGAACACTTTCCGAAATGCCAATTATAAGTTGATTTATTCTGTTTTTATTTTTATGATGTAGGTACTGCAAACAGAAAACAAAAGATGACAAAACATTGTTATTTATATGTATATCACAGAAGATACATACCATCTTACATATGTATCATTCTTTCAGATGAAGGATTCACAAATACCGACCACAACTTTAAAAGGATCCTGTGCACCAGATGACATTGTCCCTCATGGCAGTATGGATGTCACATTGCAACGCCATTAACTTGTAGTGTCAAACACAAACAGAGCCAGTGATCATGTCGCCAGTGCGATACTTTATCAATGCAGCAATTAATACAGATGATATTGTTGTTCCATTGAATATTCATCATGACCATGGGTATGCAAAGTTGTCCTGCATGCCTTCTTCGACTGACCATGGCAGTCCAGTCAATGTGGATGACACTTCGGATGTCCCAGTCTCACTGTCTCCATCTTCAGATCATTCTGTCTGCAACAGTCAGAAGGACAATTCTGAAAGAGTGATGCGGAATATGTGTTAGCGGATGACAGCGATATCACTGATGATGACTCAAACAGTTCTGACACTAATGAGAAACAGAAAAGAATGTTGTTTACAAAAACAAACTAATTTCCCTTTTCTGCACCTGCAAAAAACCCAGGCTGTATAATATGCCTGCTGCCTGTTGGAAGCATCCCATTGAACATGTGCAATGATGATATGCAGCTAACCGATACATTCTGACATTTGATTTATAGTAAACAATCATTATCTTATAATAATTATTAGTAATTGGCAAAACTGTGTAATTCATCAATATCACATCATGAAGTCAGCGCATTGGTTGATTTGTTTCTGAAATACTCTAATAACATTATCGCAGCATTTCACAAACAAATACTTTTTTGTAAAATTGTTACAGCATTTTGCAAACACATGAATTTATGATTGTCATGATGTGGTCTTGATAACATATACACCCGCACATATCCAATATACTGTATACAATACATTAAAACTCCACTTCAATTTTCTCATGTGAATTGCACAATGTCCTTATTACACATCTATTTATTATTCAGACTATTATAAATTGCATGGCAGCACGCATATCTAAATAAGAAAAAATTAACATAAATTAAACAAATTGTATTAACATTTTAAAATGGAAATTCAATAATTATATTAAAAGGATGCACACATCATGTAACATCCTGTCAAAAATAAAATAAGTTTGTAACAAAGATTTACGTTACGAATTCGAAGATAGAATTTTTTTTAATTTAATATGTGTCATTGTGTGGCCATACAAGTATAATTGCTCTGTTTAGGTTTGAATTGCAAAATATTTTTTCTATACCTGTTGAACTACGTATTACTTACCTACTACCTACTTTGGCCGAACGAACGAGTCTGCACGCAAATCGCACATAGACAACAGACGGATATTCCCAGCATTGTGTCATTGACAGCTGTCTTTGTCAGGCATAGCTCATGCAGGCATCTGTCAGCACGGTCGGGCAACCCAGCTTTCTCCAGACAACATACAAATTCGATGTGCGTCGACATTGGGACGCAGTATCCATACAAACACATTGTTCCCAAAATCAAACATCCTCGATTCCATAAAAATTGCGATCTTTTCTCGCCATCTCGGCGGGGTTTAATTGACGCCTCGCACCTCGGCTCGCACGTTGGGCTTTAGCCTGTACGTGTGTCACTTGTGCTATAGATGCTTCTCTCACTTGTGCTACAAATGCTTCCTCTGTCGGATCCATTTTCTACCGTGATTTATCCAAGACCACTAGCAATTAGCGCAGCTCCTCGCTAACGTAAAACACTTCCGACATATTTGTAAACAACAGAAAAATAGTCCGGGCTGACCTTCCGGTCGGAAGGCCCGCCCCTTGAAGCCTGTCAAAATCTGCTCTCGGGAAGTGTGACGATACGAATATTTTTATTGGTTATAAATCGTTGCTATTTAATTTCACCTTTTTATTTCGAATGCAAATAAATATTATTTGTTGACACATAGGACCCCTTTCGTGTATAATAAGGTACCACATCTTTGTTTTTGTGCAGAAATGTTTAATAACGAAGAAAACCGAAAGAAACCAAAATTTTACATGGGCTAGATAGGAGGTAATCTAACCACTCGGCTTAGAATAAAGATGGCGATACGCAGTGTTCTATGACGACGATTTAGGCACTGAAAATATTTTTTCCAGTTTGTCTGAAAAGTGAATATGCTTCTGTCACCATTAATGTATACTTGTATCGTATACATTTGGGTATATGGAAAGTTACAGCTGTGTTTCAGTTCCCCTTTAATTGTGTGTTGTTACATAGGCATAATCAATCAAAGGCAAGAATTATTCAAACCAAATTATTCAACTGAGACAACATTATTTACTAAACAGAGTCCACACATCAACGAATCATAGACTCCACTGAGAAACACGGATATAATATCTTAGAGAACAATGTAATGTTTGCATGTGTCGAGAGTAACTGATGGAATAAATAAAAATTAATAATTAATAAAATTAATGATTAATATTAATTTCAGATACAATTCCTCACCAATTATAAGAACACACAAGAGATAAGATCAATTTGTATATACTGACATTTATAAATGATATAACAATGGTGAACATATTTAATGATGTGAAATGAAGCACATAGCAACAACAAATATAAAAGGTAAACAGATTTAGTGATGTCACGTAAAGAATATAGCAGCAACATATCTCAGATTTACAGACTGAAATGCGTAAAACGAGATTACATTGTCAATAGGCCTATGTCATCACCAGACATCACGCCTTGTCCTAATGTGAAGTGAGAGACCAAATAATATAGCTAACAAGTGCCGCGGTTATTCACATATCTAATGAAAATCCTTGTAATGTCAACGTTTTCATGATGTCCATACTTATCACACAATGTGTAAATATCCTGCGTATGCCCTGCAATAGCGTGTGCTCACCCACCAAGCACTTGCTACTACTTGTTGCAGATTAGTGGCTGCTGCAGACAATGGCTCGTACTTCTGGTTGAAAGACATGTACAATCGGACAGAGATGTCGACGTTCAACTACACTAAGTGGGACGTCGGCAACGTGTCCATGCTTGACGTCTATCTTCAACATCGGCACCTCAAGGAGGATATGATTGTGTCGTAAGATTTCGTTTACTTTTTGTTATTGTGATTATAATTGTTCTACTGGATGAAATACTGTATGCTACTGTAATGTTATATGGAGATTCAAATAATGCAAGACAACGCACGTATCCTTAGAAATCCTTGATCTGTGTTGAGATATAACAAATGGGTAGATTTGATGTTTAGGTAAATGTACCAGATGCTGGGTTTGCTGAACTGCTATGCAGCCCAATTATTAAGGGTATAAATAGTATAACCATAGCAATAACTATAGTAAAATCATTTGATTTACCATGTCGAAAATGCCTAGATATATTTATCAATTTCAACATTTGCTAGGCAGTAATTATGTGGCTTTGTTCCATTAACGCCTCCAAATGTGTTCCTCTGTCTCGGTAGTTGTCGTTGGAAAGGGATGCCGTGCAGTCACAAAGATTTCCAGATGACCGTAACTGACGCTGGAGTGTGCTACACTTTCAACGGACCGAACAACGCCAATTCTACAATGAAAGCAACTGGTAAATGTCATGTTGGTCTGTTGCATCTTCACCATAGTCTAGGATCACTAGCAAACACACTATACTTACATAGATAAAATGGACACAAACAGTCGCAAACACATGATGTGGGAATATCTTAACATAAAATATTAGCAACATAAAACATGGGCCAAAGTCCATTGTTTTAGTTATCAATTCAATTAGATCATTTCCCCCAGTAAACCACGTGAACTGAAATGGCATTTATCACATACACACGCACGCACGCACGCACGCACGCACGCACGCACGCTCGCGCATAACGTACCATACCATAATATAACAATATAATATAACGCCTAACGAACAGCCCGTAGTATTTATGCCATAATATGCTTTGTCGTTTCTCTGCACATTGATGATTTTACATTTGCATTCGCAGAAATGTCAATCGGAACGTTTATAATGCCGGGCAAATGTAAACGCTATACATACCTACATACCTACACACACACACACACACACACACACACACACACACACACACACACACACACACACACACACACACACACACACACACACACACACAACACACACACACACACACACACACACACACACACACACACACACACACACACACACACACACCACACAAACACACACACACACACACACACACACACACACACACACACACACACACACACACACACACGACGACGACGACGACGACGACGACGACGACGACGATTATAGAAATAATAATAATTATTATTATAAATAGTAGTGCCTATGCCCTCATGAATGAGATACAAGAGACGAATCGCTACATAGTGAAACACTAATAAAATACACAAACATGACTGTATTACTATGGGCGATGTTAACATGGGCATATACAATGGAACTAAACAACTAAACACAACCAAATGAAGTAGAAATCATGTAGACATACTGGAAGTGAAGAAGACTACACCATTTATAAAGTAGCTCATACAGCTACAATTAGAAGTTGAAAGAGATATGTGCTTGTAATATATAACATGACAGCAATAGTTTGTTTATACATATGTTCGAATCAAACAGAAAGTTCAGTTAAAGTTAGAAAGGCAGTTATAGAAACATAATGACATATAGATTCTTAAAGACAAAAACCCTAAATTACCATTTTAGTTCGATGTTTACCAAGGAAAATATTACTTCACTGCCAGTAAGTTCGAGGAGAACGAATGAAACTATTTAGGAAATGAATTTTAACCCCAAAAATAGAAATACGAAAACACGGGACATGACGCACAAATCATCTGGAGTGGAAGGGATTCCACCCAGGCTACATATTATAATTGTAGAGAACAAAGTAGCGTACACCCAACATCAATGTACAATTTGTCATTACAGGGGAAATTGTCCCTGTAGAATGGAAAGAAGCAAACGTCATACCGTTATTTTAAAAACGTTCGAGGTACAAGTCAGATAACAGTAGACAAATGAGTTTAACATCGGCGAATGGAATTGAATAATTAAATATCACATGGTCGAAAGTTTGTATAAGGATTGAAGCTGATGGAGAGAAACAACGTTTGCCAGATGGTCTTAACAGGTCGATCGAATGGCCTGGAAAGTGGGAAATGTTGCTCAATAGTGGTAAAGGTAAACGCCTCCACACACGACATGGGACCAAAGATGTACAATGCCCAATGGGTGGTATTCTACTAAGGTCTACCTATGAGAATACGACTTAGGGTTAACTATTGATGTTGAAATGAAGGTTTCAGAGCAGTGCGGAATTTCAGCATCGATAGGGGAAAAATTATTGAATGAGGTAGGCGAAATGTTTTACAACGAAACAGCACGAATAACACCGTTGCTGTACAAAACAATAACTAGGCCTCATTTAGAATAATATGCAGGCATGGACAAAGCTATGTTTAAACATTTACACAGTGGCCTAAAATGATACAAAAACTGAGGGAAATTAGATATGAAATGCATCTAAGAGGACGTTCTAGAGACAAGAAAATTGAGAGTAAATCCGATAGAAGTGTTTCTAATATTGCAACGGTTATGAAAACATTGGTACAAATATTTCTAGTCTGTTAAAGAAGATAAAAGGATTAGACGCGAAGAAGTAGACACATAAGCAAAGCAGCAGTGTATACTAGACACTAGAGAGTTCTCGTTTGCACAAAGAACAGTAAGTTAATGGAATTTACTGATTATTGAGTGGGTGATGGTAGTGTGAATATGTATAAACAAATACAGTTGTAAAAACATAAATCTACACTAACCCTCTACATGGAAATCATCTTAAACATATCACAAAAAAGTATATTTACCACTTTATGTGACTATTATACTAAAATAAACACCATTATATTTTCGCAATTTAGTTGTTGTTTTATTCAGCTTTGTGTCATGAACACTAAGTTTAGAACATGTCGCCGTTTCGCAGGAGTGAAACACGGGCTGCAACTGTTGGTGAACGTGGAACAGTACGAGTACATGAAGGGTCCACACAACGCAGTCGGACTGAAGGTTCTACTGCACCGCCAAGATGACGTTCCGCAGGTGCAAGACTTCGGCGATAACGTCCCCGCAGGAATGCAAACATTTATTGCAGTAAGCATCTCGAAAGTAAGTTCATTATTACCTCCTATTTGAGAACATATTCCGAATGGTTGGAACATATGCCGAATGGTTGCTGAAAGAATTGCTTACAAATGTTATATCAAATTACACAACAAAATATCTCCCATACCACCAACTCACGCATTCAGGATTTTGCACTGGAGGAGGCCACCCGACAACCAAGCAAACTCTGTATATATATATATATATATATATATATATATATATATATATATATATATATATATATATATATATATATATATATATATATAATTCAAACCCATCTCCATTAAAATGAATACCGACATGACAACTAAGTTCATTGACCAATGTAACTGGCAGTTCAGCAAATCCATTCACAGAAACCGTCAAAGTCAGAAAGTAAGAGAGAATTACGACACATTATTAAAGAGACACAAACCCATAGCCCATACATTACATCAGCCTATATGCGGCGACCACATTCTTCACGCTACTCTCCTAAACCTACTGACAAAGACCATGACAAATACCAACATGTAATCATTTACTGTGATGAAATAATAATTAAACATCGCTATATTAACATAGTTGATGTGATGTTTGCGTTCAACTAGTAACTTCTAAACATGTAACGATGCGTATTGCAATTGATAAATTCACGATAGGAATTGGATTGTTACCAGTGCAAAATCCATTAGAGTAATTCCTTTGGTTACAATGAGGATTACAGCCGGGACAAATCGTTCGAGGAAAGTCGAAATGGTGATGGGAGATAGACACATACCACGTAAACGTCAAGGAAATATGCTCAGTTCGTGTTACCGCAGCATACTTGAATGACACTAGAGACGATGGCATTAATAGAGAAAGAACAGGAGATGGTTCAGGTTTGCAAAAACAACTTGGTAAAACAATAGTGGAGCTATGAGAGCAGATAAGAGCAAACTGATTACATGGAAGTGGAGGACCACATTGAAAATAAGTGTACGTTTGTGGGCTTTATTGTGTTTGTCCAAGGTAAAAGTATATACATGCTTATTCTTTTATTTCCTTTCGCATCTAAACTATGTTTAGTTTTCGTGTATATAATTTTTTATCAAATAAACTCAATCAATCAATCAGAGGTTGGACTGAAGGAAAGCTCTAAGAAGAAATTAGTTAGAAGTATATGGGCTGGTCGTGTGGAAAAAATGGAAGATGAAAAACTGGCAAAGAGAACAGTGGCCCAGAAAGTGGAGGGGAAATAGAAGGAAGACCGAAATTGCGATGGGGTTGCATAAATTAAAAGGTGACCTAGAAACAGTGGGAGGAGAATGGGGAAAATGATAGATAGAAGGAATAGGAGATGGCTGACAGAGAATGTAGTAAGAGAAAAGTGAGAGGAAAAAGATAATGGAAAAGGAAATCATGGTCACCCCTGACGACAGTGATGCCATGAAAATAATAACAACAATATGCAATCTGACCCTTATCTAGTAACCGGGCAACTATTATTTTGAATCCTTAATAGCCATTAGCCACCATGCGCATTGAGAATAATAACATATTCATTGCTCTGTCAACACTTATACTGCAGCCAGCGACAGAATTGGTGAACTTCTAAAATTATTTTGCGAAAGAGTAGGACTGGGAAGTATACTCTTACACGGGCATCCTGAAACCCACTATACTTTGTGACTCTATGAATCAGGCAGCCAATTATTGGTCCTCCGTTCCCCACCATCCTAATTTTTCCCCGGGATTGGGGGCATGGTCCCCCTGGCCTCCTCTGGCTATGCCACTGCACGCATTCCTTACTAAAATTATATTTTGTTTTGCTTTCTTACTTGTATACTATCATATTTTGATTTCCAACACTGTAGGAGACTAACCTGCCTCCTCCTCACGGTGATTGTGGGAAACGTAGTCATCGTTACTCGCAGGCGGCCTGCTACACAGAATGCATCACTGACATTCTCATCAGAACTTGCGGCTGCAGAGACAACTACATGCCTCCGTTCGACAATGGCTAGTAGCCCTCATTATTCTTTGAGTGTTTATCATCAGCACTCTCTAAGTCATGTGGTGTTCCTAGGGGTAGAGGGTTGATATCATTATTTGGTGCACAATTCCATTCTGTTATCGTAGTAATTTTCATCATTTGAGTATTATAGATATTATATATATAAATATATATATATATATATAATGTTTTTGACTTATTCGCACTTAATGACGTTTCGTAGGTATTTGATTATTGATGCAAGAACTGTTGCAGCAGCGTTAGTCTCTAGTGTATTGTAATTCTCGTTTTCACAATATTGCCCATATCACAAAATAACAACGTTTTCGGAATTACTTAGCAAACGTTGTGACTAGGTCTCCCCGTCTTACTCATTCTAAGCTGCTGCTTAAGTGTTTGCGTTGGCTTCCTGTCCGATACCGTACCATCCTGAAGATCTATTACTTACCAGACAACAGCCTACTTACATGCACTGCTTACTCCTACACAAAGTCCGCACAGTTTCCACCATCTAGTTGGGGTTTACGTTTATGTCACTAAAGTAAAAACGTCGGACTTTGTTTGTTCTGTAGCTGCACAAATGTTTGGAATATGCTTTTTTTATAGAGATAGATAAAGCTAGATCAAATTATAATCTTGTTCAATTTCACAGTCCCTTAAAAAATCCTATATAATGTTGTGGTTCCCTGGCGTATCCATCCGTTTGTTGAAATTCCACACAAAAACACTTATAGTGGACCAATAATGATAATCGTATTTCAAACTGATCTTCAAATTACTGATACATGCTATTAGGCTGGTTTACATAAGTGAAGTAGTGTGTACTCATGCTAAATATATGCTGACAATCTAATTTCAGAAAGTTAGTATTCTTGAGTACAAAATCTATATATATGATGAGGATTGTTTTTTTTACAAAATATATTTGCATGTATATATTACGATCAGATATGAGTTCACTCCAGTGATAATAAACAGAATCATAGTACACACGTATATTTGATAGATTATTCTCGTTGAAGCTTGATAGTGTGTAAATAATAAATTTTAAAGGTGTGTGAAACTTGGAAAACAATTGCCCATTAGCTACACTACTTGTTCCAGATAATCCGCCCGTGTGCAACATCTCCCAGTACACAAGCTGCATGCAGCCAGCAAGAGGTGAACGTTTATTTAAATACTATATAATTAAAATATTTCACTTGATCTATTTTCCGATCAAACAAATACGGTATGATAAATCAGTATTACACCTACATTTTATAACTCACACGCGCAAAATCCATGCTCACACACGTGCATGTACATGTGCACGAAACACACTCCTCGCGCGGGCGACCTTGAATCCTCTGACGGTAATATATGCGACACGCACATGTGTGACTTAAATCTGCGCTACACCAAGTTTTGTATCGGCCACAACAATGAAGAAAACAGCTTCAAATATACTCCACTAGGCTTTCTAATTTGAATGCAAGAAACAAACCAAACGAGAAGGTGAATGCTTGTGTTTCGACTTTAATCTATAATATAGTATAGAATATTGTTAACACATAATATCGAATATAGTATATAATATCGTATGTAAAAAAATGGCCAAATTGACAGGGGTATTGCCATTTCAGAATCGTTCAACAAAAACCTGTCTGCCACGTGCGTGTGCCCTAAAGCGTGCGACAACGTGCTTTATAAAGCGTTCATGAGTTATGCGGCCTCCAAACAGAACAGCGAAAACCGAATTGATTTGCCTGAGGATGTCCTTAGGAGAGTTGGCAAGCACCTGAACGAATCATTAGACACCAGGGAGTATATAGAGACAGACAAACGGATAGTCAACATACAGGAGGCCGAGAGAGTTCTTCGTTATCTACCACCAGAGCATAATATGGTGATACGTGATGAGTTACTACAATTTTACAATTCTATTTTCGCAATGTCTTTCGAATTGTGGCGGGACTGCTATAACCTACCTACATTTCTAGAAACGTTGGGATTTAAAAACATGAAGAAAGTCTTAGAGAATGATTTCATAGCCGGTTGGAAACGAATGAATTTCTATGACCGTGTTGTGCCCGAATATGTCCTGCTCATTGAAACCCTCATTGATTCAATCGATACGATTGATCAAAAACAATGGCGTGGCGTCCTACTGAAATTACAGCTCGACTTATTGAAGAGAACATTGTATAACCTAGACCGAGTACACGCTGCCTACCACAACGCCGTCCCGTTGGTAAACAACAAGGTTACACCGAACGGCAGTTACGACGCGATTTACTTAACTAAAGAGTTGTTCATCCACACACCAGAAATAAACGAGACGTACACAAGACTAATAGGACACATTAGAAAATACAAGGAACATATCGATAGAATGTTTCGCACCAACATCACTAATTGTCACATGACAGAAACGCGAAACAAATGTATCAGTCATAGCAATGGCTTCTGGCGAGTATCCGCGGACTACGAGAGAGACCTGAGATTGTATGAGTCGCTGGTCATAAAACAACCTTTGCATCGACTTAATGGTGAAATAGAAAAATGGGAATCATTACATGTTCGTGGGCCTATAGAATCATTCATACTAGCTTCTGTTACTCATTTATACAAATTGGATGCTAGCATTCGTGAAATGGTGATGTCTTCAAGTGCGTACCATGACACAAACATGACGGACACAATTAAAATGTATTTGGACGATTTGAGGAAAGGAAAACGCGTCAGTAAATTACTCATCGCCGGAAAATTGTATACATACAAGGTCGTGCAACTAATCGACAATTTTATCCAAATTTTTCTGACAAATCGTTACTATAGGTCAGTAATTATGCTTGATAAATTCAACATTGAAAGGACACTGTGCGCACTCCCCCGGGCACTAAAACAACTACCCTTATTACGGGCATGGTACCTGAAAATACCTCACTATTTCAATATTACAACCGATGCCGATAAATCTGACATGGAAGATTATTTCAAGATAAAGAATCACAATTCACCCCAAGCGAGGATGGTACGCGACGAAGCGGTGGTTAGCTCATGCGACCATCAACCGCTCAGACACTTCCCTTCTTCCATTAATGTTTCGAGTCGACAAATAACCTCCTACAAGAAAACGCTGGATACTTTACTTCACAAGACCCAACTAGATGGAACATTATTTAGGTATGTAAATTTTACTTTTACATTAACCTTAGTATTTTACGATCTATTTATTTTATTTCACTCTTCATTATATTATGCGGCAATTGTGTCTTACACCATTTTATTAATGAAATTATATTACAATTTTATTAATTTATTATTTACCTATTTATTTATTTTATAAAGTGCTTTGTACATATGTATTGAATGTGAAGCACTGTATAAAACATTGGATTTGGCGAACAGTACCTTTATTATTATTGGTATGCAAAAGGATGTCTTACACTGAACGTCTCCTTTCACACATCTGCACTCTTTACTACTAATTCTTCTAACAAGATCAAGTAATTGACCGGCATTTTGTATGAACATCGAACATACTCCCATATCCAGTACAAACAAATAGATTAGTACCCGCATTCGATTATTGGCGATCACAATGGGTTAGCTGCTCAAACGTTCTTCTCCGTGTGTTCTAGCCACAACTTTCTGGAGCTGAACATCTTCATGCGCGACATGCGTGTCCAGCATTACGAGCAGCTTGAAGCTTACACTGTCGTGGATTTACTAAGTATTCTATTTGACTTCGTTGCTAAATATGAACATTGCGAAAAAGAATCGGTACATGTATTAGCGTATCATAAGCACAATCAATGGATGTACGTACACCGCTACTTTGGTACAACATTTTCACTTATCGAAGTGTAGACAGACTCAACTTACATTTTTCCTATCTTTTTCAAAAGTTCGCGTTGTTTACAGGTTGTTAATATGCTACAAGTATAAGATGTCCATCATTTGATCTGTTAGGCATATCTATGTGAGAAGACTGTTTTGATTATCTACATGATATATACATTGACAACTATATGTAATACACGTCAACAACAATGCGAGTATACAAAAAGAGAACGCATTATATATATATAATATATATATATATATATATATATATATATATATATATATATATATAATAATATATAAAGTATTAATATATATTATCACGTAGTAATAGAGGATGAATTCTGTCATCATATTCCGTTATATATATATATATATATATATATATATATATATATATATATATATATATATATATATATAATGGAATGGAATGGGAATGGAATGTCCTCCAATATATCTACTACCCTACTAATTTATACATATTCTTCAAGTGTTGTTCTATTGGTGACGTATATATATATATATATATATATATATATATATATATATATATAACTATAACTTATATATGTCATCATTTCTTATTCTATGAGCAAACGGCTCCATACATAGTATATATAACAGTGGTGATAGACTACATCCCTGGCGAACACTACATTGCACAGGGAACTCTCTCGAAACAAAGCCATTTACAAGTACACTGGAAATATATATATATATATATATATATATATATATATATATATATATATATATATATATAATGCATTGTATTAGGTAATATAAATAGGAGGACATTGTCCGTGATAATGTTCCAGATCTTCCAAAGTCAACAGTGTTACAGGTGACATCGGTGGTTCGATGGGACTGCTCATTGGTGCAAGCGTCATAACACTCTTTGAAGCATTAGACGCCATCTTGATGACACTGGCCGGTCGATGGCGTAAGAGAACACGTGACGACCAGCGACAGAAATTTAAGAGTGACAAGTTTGTTTAGTGGCTAAAGGACAAAACAGCGAACTCCACTTAATCGTAGAATGTGTCAAAAACAAATATGATTGCATTATCGTAACTACCCTGTAATCACTTACGTTGTGTGAATTGTTGATGACTGACGTAGCTTATAGAGTTGAGTATTCTAAAAACTGACGCGTTAGAAACTAGCGAGTACACAGGAAAATTCAACTCCAATGACCTGTGATAAAAGGGTAAACGTGATATTTTGACATAGCGCAGTAACCAATGCTCAGGATTGTTGAAAGCGCTTTACACTTTAGGGTTGCTGTTTACATGTCGCTTCTGGCAAATCGTTTGGCATCACTGGCGCCACCTACAATGTATGTTTACAACAGCCACGATGCTTATCCACCCACTGCTTGCTTCTGGAACTACAGCAGCGAGTGTGTTGTCACAATGGTTTACCGTCACAATTATTATCTGATATGTTACCGGTGGCACACGATTGTGTCATTAATAACATTAATAAATAATACTCAACTTGCATTTAAATCAACAATTAATATAAAAAGTGCATATTTTACAGAAAGTGTTACCGCATATACGAGCTGTTGACATATTACATTAAACTTTTTTTAGCGTACAATAACTGGTGTATCTTGCCTCGCAGTAACTACATTGATGTTGTAATATTATGTATTGTTTCTCGTTTGTGAACCAACGATATGTACAATCGTGGCAAAAAATATCACTAGTACCGTAATACGATTGTCAATGCTAAACTAACATTAGACGTCAGTGACTGTATATACACTTAGACATGTTTGTTTTCTGTCTTCAATAATGTTGTCATATGTTTGAATAAACGTAACTTCTCTTCAATATCGATCTCAGAGATTTGAACGGCGGTAGACTAGAATTAGTCGTTTCAATTCTCGGATGTACGACTGGCGGCAGACGAGTGTATCGAGACAGTTAATGTAGATTATATATATTTAAACATATATATATTTTTTTTAACATCCAAGCATGCACACATACATACCTATATACATCCCTCCATCCCTCCCGCCATACATACATACAAACATAGAAGCATGCATGCATACATACATGTGTATATACATACATAGATATATACATGCATACATACATATATATATATACATGCATACATACATATATATATATAGTATGTATGTATGTATATATATATTATATATATATATATATATATATATATATATATATATATATATATATATATATATATATATATATATATATATATATATAAAACGTATGTAGATATACATAAATATCATGCAAAGCACTACAAAGCCAAAGCCGCAGTCCGCAGTGGCACCGAAAGAATCTATGACCAAGGAGGCGGCTCTGGATAACTAGGGCTACATACAGGGGATGCTAATAAAGTCTGTGTCATAAAGATCTGGCGAAAGAGGGCAACTTGACTCAAGATTGCGACGGACAGAATTCTAGTAACAGGTGAACCGATCGAAGAACTGGAATAATAAGTCAGGAAATATTCTCATCCTCCCGTATATAACAAATATAATAAATCAGTATATGTGCACACAAACATACACTAAGACGTTTATAATAAATAAACTATATGGCTCGAATCTTTGACACCAGACAAAGGTTATAACAACATTACACAATAATGATTTCACCTGAAATATGTGATTTCATAAGGAATCAACGAATAGCTTAATATCTATGTTTTAAAGTCATATTCTACCATAAAGAGTAAGATTTATTCAGATTTGTTATTTTGTACTACAGGGCTCATATATGCATGTAAGCTGCTTATTCTTAACGCCCTGACTATTGCCAGAGCAGAAATGGCAATAATGGCGGAAAAAATTCTTATTGCCAGAGCAGAAATGGATTGATGGTGATATGCATGCGCGGCCAGTTAGCGATATTTTTAGCGAACACATGTTGACTTAGTAATTGTTTCAGGTACACATGACGCCCTGGTATCGTTTTTTGACTGATTTAGGCGATCGTGGCAGAGAAACTGCGATAAGATCGAACCGCAGAGCTGCTCTGGCAATAAGGGCGAAAAAAATTCTTATTGCCAGAGCAGAAACCGACGCACCCTTAGCGGATTTGCAGGGCAAATCTCAGAGCAGCTCTGGCAATAAGGGCGGAAAAAATTCTAATTGCCAGAGCAGAAATGGATTGATGGTGATGTGCATGCGCGTCCGGTTGGCGATATGTTTAGATTGGCGGTATGTATGTATGTATGTATGTATGTATGTATGTATGTATGTATGTATGTATGTATGTATGTATGTATGTATGTATGTATGTATGTATGTATGTATGTATGTATGTATGTATAATGGCTGCCTTTGTAGCAACCCACATTACTCTTTTTTGATAATCGTTCAAATAAGCCATCCATGTAAGATTATGGATAAATATAAATGAACAGGAGACAGGATTTCTTCCTGTCTTGCTCTGTTATGTGCAGTGACCTGGTATGCCATACCAGAGCTGCATCTTAATTAATGTAATTGTTTGCTTGTTGTCAGTATACATGCCTATCAGTCTTAATACCAGAGGTGAGTGAAGTTATTAAGTGGCCAACGTTGGAAGGGGTACACTACATGTCAATTTCTTTCAGTATATTTTTTGTGAAAGAATCACAGCAGAATATATTGTCTTTGTCGGAACATTTTCTTGAACACATGATCACAACATGTACTCCATGAAGATATAATGTGTGCATTAATTTTGTTATATAAAAATTATTCATAAATATATTTAAAACTGTGAAACGTAATTAATATAATGCAAACAGTATTCCATACAGGCTGTAGATACAATATATTGTATTGCTAATGAGCGTACAACAAGCAATGTATCATAAAAGTATACACAACTTGAGTTGCATTTACAGAAAATCAATAATTTCGAAACTACATAATTTTTATAGCCACAGGGTATACCGTTCAGGGTTAACAGGATATACTGCATTATTGATACAGCCCCTATAATCGGTGCCACTGCAATTAGTCAAGGTGCCATGTCAACAATAGCTGGCTGTGCTGAAGCCTGGCTTCTCGTGGAATCTATAAATATCCACAGGAGGTTGTGTTCGGACAGGAGCTAACAGGGGTCAGAGCACGGTTACGCTTCCTGGTCTGACCCATACCATTGTAGTACTTAAATAATTGTGTTATTGGAAAGGAGTATAATACAGCAGAGATACTAGTAGATTAAGTAGTATGATATATGTTCAGTGTATGACGCATGCTGTTAGTCAGAGTGTAGTTGGTGTAGTGATTTCATCCATTTCTTACGTTACCCTGTGGATGCTGAAAAAACTTGCTAAATTTGGACAATATTGATGTGCAACTCACATGCATGCATTTAGTAGAGCCAGAGGTGGTGTATTTTTTAAGACGTTTGATGACTATATATTTGATATGACTGCAGTACACATTTAAGCATTTTCTTAGGTACAATTTCCTTGTAAAGGCCACCCCTTATAATAATCTGACAAAACGTTAACATGCCGCCAAAGGGAAAATCAACTGCGTGGAAATGGGAAATTAACGGTCACATTCTCGCTACTTCAGAAGCTGCTCATTATAAACAGCAATAACATTATGCAGAAAGTAATAGTAAAAGTAATATATTCAAACACAATTACAAATACTCCAGACGGACTCAAACACAAATAATTTGAAATGCTAAATTATTTACACATATACAAATACAGTGAGAATTTTTTTATACTTTTTAAAATCATTTTAACTTTCATAATACAATAAATGCAATATAGCTCAAACAAAAGCAAATGTATTATCGATAAATTCGTTCTTCACAATCGTTGTGATGTAGTGAACAACCACGGTGAGACAGAGGGCTTATTAATTGTACGGCCATAACATTAGAAAATAATCCAATGATGCTAAATTGTCTAATTAATATTAATTATCTAATATGTAATTGATAACCCTAATTTAATATGCATTAATATCTACTAGTATAATAGCTAGTATTGTTATTTGTACAGCTACGTGGCTAAATAAATACAACAACCTCTTCAATCAACCCTTTTCACACCCGCCTGGCAATGAGGACACACCCTTCATCCATGACATCACTGAGACGAACTTAACAGACTTGGGTTCAATTGGGTTCTCCAATTAACAAGCCGCACTTTCAAGCAGGTTGTTTCATGTGTGAACCAAATCCATTGAAAGGTGGCCTGTTTAATTACAGATACCTGCCATGAATAAAGTGTTCTTATATCTGAGGCAAACTTCCCTTACCATGGAAAATAATGAATTAGCAGGTTGGTGCCCATAATTCATAAATATTGTCGCGCATTTATTGCCGAAACTACTGTGTGATGTAAATTTATCCATCAAAATCGTCTAAATAAAATAATATAATAGCAGAGCGTCAAATTTATCTGAAGTAATTACTGTGTCGACATGTGTTCACTAAAAATATCGCCAACCGGACGCGCATGCACATCACCATCAATATCTTTCTGCTCTGGGAATAAGAATTTGTTCCGCCCTTATTGCCAGAGTTGCTCTGCGGATTTCTGCTCTGGCAATAAGAATTTTTCCGCCCTTATTGCCAGAGCTGCTCTGAGATTTGCCCTGCACATCCGCAAGGGGCGTATCGGTTTCTACTCTAGCAATAAGAATTTTTCCGCCCTTATTGCCAGAGCAGCTCTGCGGATCGATATTATCGCAGTTTCCCCGCCACGATCGCCTAAATCAGTAAAACAAAAAACGATACCAGGGCGTCATGTGTATCTGAAACAATTACTATGTTGACATGTGTTCGCTAAACATATCGCCGAACGGACGCGCATGCACATTACCATCAATCGATTTCTGCTCTGGCAATAAGAATATTTTTCGCGCTTATTGCCACAGCAGCTCTGGCAATAAGCGCAAAAAAATTCTTATTGCCAGAGCAGCTCTGGCGATAGTCTAAGTTCTTAAAGGCTGATTGGACCGCAGCATTAATCCATCAACTGTGTGGTGTCTAACCACGCAGTGACCAGTGGAATCACTGGACAGTCGTCACTCACATCCTCCCTGCTCGAGCTGGCTGCGTCATCCCGACTGCCGCCATTCCTCGTAGCTCTGGCACTGGTGACAAACTCACTCTCCCAGTTGTCACTACTGGTGTAAATGTACTGATGTAAATTGTGTAACACAAATACGAACCCTAACTCAATACGACGAGTGTTTATGGTAGGCCTACTTAAGAAGAAGAGTAAGAATACTTTGTTAATCACCGCAGAGGAGAAGTTACAAAATAAATAATTTACAACGTAACTATTTTACTCAACTCAACACAATCCCCCAGACTGCCTCTTCTGGAATTACTTAAAGGAGAGAGTCACGACAACCGTGACACAATCGAGACTAAAGGAAAACACGTGGAGAGAAATAAGGATAATTCCAAGAGAGAGTTTTGAATAATATTAACGTTAGGGTGGCAGACGTGATGCAACGGCTTGGATCGAACAATTACTAGAAAATGTAAGGAAAAAGTGGTTTTCAAAATAACATGTTATAGCGGTATGCCACTCCTAGGCATTTTGTGTAGACATTTTAACGAAACCAAAAAACAACGTCTCTAAAGAAGCCTTGGTGTGTCGTGACACACAGGTAAATATCAAGAGTGTCAACTATATTATGGTTCTTTTGCGTCACGAAGTTCTCTCGTTGAGGTTTTTATCTCCGAAACATTACATGACATCAACACGCGATGTTTACAATTAATTTTATGAGTGACTGACTATATTAAGAACGATGTGTTGTTTACTGTCGTTTGCCTCTATGGAAACTGGGCAGCCATAAACCAATTTCCGGAATTGCGTTTCAATTACGAAAGTTGGAAATGCGAGTTGGTGACATTAAAGCTTAATGCCAACGGCACCGAAGTGAGGCAGCGGATGAAAGTGTTTGCCAGATGTGAACAGTTTTGGTAGACAGTTGTCCAATCCGTAAATAAATTTCAAATTGACCGTCGTTCAACACTAGATCAGATAATTAGAAACCTTTGTTTAATGTTGTAAGTTATCTTCATGTTTCGTGGCGATTGATCCATTAGCGTTTGTAAATTTTAGTATTTCCCAGCGTTAGGTGCTTATGCATCTCGACGAGTGAACATTTATGTAAAGATAGCCACGAATTAGTTTGGACTTGTTTTGGAATTACTTTGCGTTAACGGCAAAAGCGACTCAAAAAAGGATGCGTTCGAAGGATTGAACTTGGTAATGCATGAATCTATAAATGTCGCCGACGTTTGGTAGGGTTGTATTCGCAAAAGGATGCGTTGGCATTAACAAAAACAGAGGTTTGATAGATGGTGATATATGCCAGAGGGATCTAGGAGAATGTTCGGAATGTATTTTTTAAACAGTACAATTTCAAGTTTCTATGTCAGTAGAAACCTTTATTTACTGTTGAAAGTGATCTTTATTTTTCTTGGCGATTGACAAATGAGTGTTTGTCTTTTATAGTATTCCACGGCGTAACGTGTTAATTAATCTGGATGAGATTTATTGAAGACACCGATACAAAAGTGTTCACTAAATGACAGGGGAATGTTGCGTTGTTTTGGAGTTACTTTGCGTTAGACGGTGAAAGCGACTTCACTAACTCAGTAAGTCACTTACTCAATAATTCACTCTCTCTCACACACACACACACACACACACACACACACACACACACACACCACACACACTCACACACACACACACCACCACCACCACCACACCACCACCACCACCACCACCACACACACACACACACACACACACACACACACACACACACACACACACACACACACACACACACACACACACACACACACACACACACACACACACACACACACACACACACACACACATACATACATATTCTTGTTACACATTGAGCTTCTGTGCATTTACAGTTACTCACAAAAACATAAAATATTACTCACGATGATACTGAAGACTAGGATGATACTGGAGAAAAAGACAATGGTGTCGAAGAAAAGGTCCAAGATAAAAGTGCAGACTCCCACAGCGATGTATTCCGGCAAAGACGAAGGACGTTTTGCTCGCGTAGTGTGGGTAGACTCCAGGAGGGTCAGGAGCTTGCGCGACGACTACATTGGCTGCCATGTTTACAATACTGCGTTGTAGACACCAGATTAGCCATATATATATATATATATATATATATATATATATATATATATATATATATATATATTTATATATATATATATATATATATATATATATATATATATATATATATATATATATATATATAGCCCTGATAACTGACGCACTGACCTGACCTCAATCACACGCGCGGTAAGTCCAGGAGACAGGAGACAGGAGACAAAATAATACTAACCATAGTCGGAATATAAACACACAGTCAACTGCAAATTCCCCGTGCCGATATAAATGCATGCCAGCCCATAACATTTGGCTGGGCTATATATATATATATATATATATATATATATATATATATATATATATATATATATATATAATTTACTGCTTTTCAACAAACGCAAAAACACACACACACACACACACACACACACACACACACACACACACACACACACACACACACACACACACACACACACACACACACACACACACACACACACACACACACACACACACACACACACACACACACACACACACACACACACACACACACACACACACACACACACACACACACACACACACACACACACAAACACAAACCCGACAATAAAAACAAAAAATTCACTCTCCCACATATCTGCTGGAAGAGTGTGTCCCAAGGTTTCCTGGTTATTGTTAATACAATGCCCAACATACGTTCGAGGGGCTAGTCGGGCCCAATGAACGGTGGGTCTTTTACGGACCCTGTGAACGGTTCGTCGTTCTAGCTCGGCAAGAGTACTTTGCTACCGACCGATGTGTTTGTCTTGGAGGTTTTTTTCTCCAAACTAACGTCTCCCTCCCGCCGGAGACGATTGATGTGATCCTCGTCGTAGAGGCACACCTTCCAGGGACACCTTCTCAAGCCCCTCCGACGCCGCTACAAGCGCCTCGCCGCGCGACGCTGGCAACGTCGTACGACTAGTTCGAGTTGCGGTATGTGGCTAACGGCTTCCCTGCCGTGAATGGATGAAGCCACCGAAGTGAGCTCTATGTGGAGTCCAGTCAACCCCCAATGAGGTAAGCCCAAGGGCTATTTCGTACCTCGACCAACGCACCGTAAGAGATCCGTCTGGGTTAAGGTTTACTCTCTTAAGGAGCTGGGCGTATCTCCCTATCCACACTTTTCACACTTCACACTTTACTTTATTGTCCTTAAAAGGATATGCATTTTACAACTCATGATCACATCTAAAATATATGGGATGGTCTCAACAAAATGCAAATGAATTTCCAGATGTATACACTACAAGAACAATTCAACCGGGTGACATCAATATGACTCATTTAGCATTCAACATTCTATTGGCCACCGGCACAAAACTCCTGCTATAGCGACATGTTTTACATTTTATACAACGGTATCTCCTTTGAGACGGAAGTACATGGAAGAACATAGAGAGCGGGTGATCAGACTCAGTAGCGACAGCTCGAGCTTTCTTCAAAATGGCATGGTCGATTATTTCGGAGAGCTTTGGTGTAGGTAAACCAATGATCTTGGCAGAAACATGTGAGATTTTCAGAAACCTGTTACGGTTTTTCACAGAAAGAGCAGGGTAGTAACAAATGCTGCAGTAGGTATCCCCGCGCAACTCTGGCTTGAGGGACGCGGTTCTCTGCCGACAACAATTCGGTCAGTTCCTTTTGAACTGTCTACGAGCGAGATCGATGTTGCTAGTCAAAGGAAACCAGACGGCTACCTCAAGGCCTGCCAATCTACCTTCATCCAAAGATAGAATTTCCGGCCGCCGGCGCAGAGGGATGGGGACTCGACCCAACCGTATGTCGACGTTCGCTTAGAATCCCTACGGCGGGAGGTAACTGTAATAAAAAAGTCTTCTTCTTGAGGTCTCATTACGCCACTTATGGCGCGTTAAACCATTCGACGCGTCCACATTTGGGTGAAAAGACATTTGGCTAACATAAAAAGATTTGTCACTCAAGCTGGTTAAACAATAACAATACACGTAAAAAATACAAAACATAACTCACATGTGTGAGAAAAAAATACCAGCGAGGATTCCCATTAGCTGATTTCAGTACAGCGAGACTTCCATTTGAGAGCCATCTGGCCGCGAATCTAGACCATCAAGGTCAACATGACTGCCCTTCTTTCACATCCATCATTGTGTACACATTATCACCTTCATAACTGCTAGTTCCAACTAGCCGTGCAGTGGCTGAACACACGATATATACACCAGCCCCATTCTGCTACACCGCACGCCATGAGTTTAAGGTATCCTCTCCAGATACCCAACTCCTGACACATGCGGGCGGCACGTGGCGACATCACCCCCGCCAGTTAAACACGAGGGCACCGAATCGAATGGCACCCGACGGGACCGAGGAAGGCCAGTTAGACTGGCACCAGTCGCGGACAGCCGGGGTGTTCTTACTTGGTACACCTGCTCATGTGGGCATCATTGAGGTCAGCGTTGTCCGCCACGCGTCAATGACCCAGCAATTACTGTCCTTATACGCCACCCCATCCGGGATCTGAGGGCTGCCACCCCTCACAGGGATCACCGGAGCCCGCAAGATTGACCAGCCGCGGCGCTCCAACTCGTGGAGCAACTTCTCCAGAACCGCGTCGTGCCTTTTGATTATATGCCCCCATGTTCTGTGGCACACCTGGAGGATGTATCCCAACGTCTCCGTCCGCCCACATGCGTCGCATTTGTCAGAAGCCTGATGTCTTCCCCTGGCAGATTATTTTTCCGGGTGCTGACAGTCGCTCTTCTTACTTGTATGGCGTGGATGAAGGAGGCCCCTGTCATTAGTGCAGTCCCATCCGACACCCAAGAGTGAACAAATGGGACCGCAGCAGACGCCTCCAACCCATAGCCATCGGCGGACGCATATAGCTGTCTCGTCATTTCCTTCCTCGCATCATTGTTAGAATTCACAATGGTGGGACCTACTCGCACAGGTGGCCGGGAGCAATTCGCACATTCCTTTGCAAATCTCCCTGAATGGATCACCATGTGCGAGATCATTGGGTCCCCACTAGTTGCCAGGCGTTTGAGTCTGTCTCATTTCATGAAAGGGATCGTAGCCCTTGGTGATGGTACAACCAGTCCCCAATCCTTAACGTCCGCATGTGTGTAAAGGTTCGTTGTATCGTATGGCAATTTAAGCCACGACCTTACTCTCCGTCTGAACAGCTTATCAAGTTGGCGGAGTACGCCACCTCTTGCACGGGCTAACACCAACATGTGGTGGAGTTAGGGAATTAAATTCACCCTAAGAAAATACAACCTCTATTGAGGTTTGAGCGGGACAACAGTCAGATGGTTCAGGCCCCTGCTCAAAATGTCCTCAGGGGTGAAGTATCGCTCCCTGGCAGATATTGTTACACCAAGATACTTGTCCCCTTGGGAAATGGGTATTGCGGGCAACACTTCACCTGCGAGAGACAGAAACCGATTTGGGTAACATACCCATTTCTTAGCCTTACCGTTGACGGCAATCCGCAACGTTCTCGATTTGTCTGCATTTAGCCTCAGACCACAGCGCCCCAACGCCTATTCAAACTGTCGGCAAAGATGCTGACAGCCAATCGAGCTATGACAAATGATGACGACATCATCCGCAAATGCCAGGTGATTGAGGCGAGGGCCCTCACCAGCCACCATGCCCATCTCAGGATCCAGAGACCCCAAGGCCCAGTCTATGACGCAGTTGAACAGAAGAGGGGTAAATGATCACCTTGCTTCACCCCTCGGTTCTGCACCAAGGGGCCGCTCAACTGGCCGTCGACGTGTAGGACCGTTGACGCCTCTGTATAGAGGCTGCGCAAATAAATAATAAAGGGTCCAGGCACCCCCCCCCCATTCTCTCCGCCGCCAGCAAGAGAGACGCATGCGACACTGAGCCGAAGGCTTTCGACACATCGAGGAACGGACAACAGTTGCAGCGCGTCACATTTATCCCTCAGCAGGCATCTGAGGGGAATCACGTTGTCCGCAATACCGTCTCCCTTCACAAAGGCTCAACGTATGACGAGATTGCTATGGGCCTAAACTGTCCTAGCCCAGAGAGCTCGGGCACCTTTGTAACAATGACGGTGCGACTGCGGCGGAAGTCAGCAGGCTGGTATCCAGCATACCGCCACAAGTTAAGTTGCGCTAGATGGGCACGGGGATCCAGCTTCCGTATGTCATCACGCGAGATCCTGTCTAACCCTGCAGCCCCTTGCTTGGACTTACGCAGGGCAGCAGAGATCTCATCAGCCGTAATGGTGCGCACAAGGCTCCACAGTACCATACCACGAGGGCGAACGCCTCGCTCATCAACCACTGATTCCTCCCCGAATACTCGACTCCAGAAGGACACTTGGTCCTCCAGAGGAATACCCGGGGGCGCCTTGTTCTGCCATTCGCCACTCAGGATCTTGTGCGAGCACTCATTACGGTTAGCCCGGTACAACTTCTGTACCCGAGCACAATCAGCCCTCCTCCGCCTCTTGTACCCGAGACCGGCGTTACAATCGGGGCTCGGCCCGACCTAACGCTACCGAAAGTACAAACTTAGTGACGCGATCATTTAATCATCACGGATAGCGAGAAACCCACTGCCCCACCCCCCGCCGGGGGGGTGCTAGGGTCTAGCGTATGTGGCAACTGGTAACCCGTACCCCGTGGTTGTGACTCCAAAACCGAGTCACATAGACCGTAAAATCGGCACATCGACGTGTCGGGAACATGATAAAATGTGAGACGCAAATTCTCTCAGTTTGTTTAATGTCTCCGAGATCAAGACAATCCAAGTGGAACGGTCTCGCGATATGTATTCGCACCAGTCTGTGTTTGTCGCACGAACTGGCTCGCCTTCATATACGGTGTCAGAATGCCTCGGTAGCTTTCGTGAAGTGAGTATAACACTCGACTCCCTCTTCCAAGGTCTTTACACTAAGCAACATCCAGTTGGTCTTAGTTACACCGAGAGTCTGGAGTTCCCTCACCGAGCGTTGTGAGGGAACCCCTCGCCATGTAAGCACACACGCTGAGAATTTAACATCGCCAGCGGCGACTCCTGACACTACTTCGCACCAATCCCGTATTGCGGGTTGATCGTAGTACACGACCTTGCGCTCGCGCGCGTCGTCCGGGAGTTTATGGTCAGAGACGATGGTCGTGTCAACCACTACATACGTGCCATCCTTCCAGATCACGAGATCTGGGTATCTTATCCCGGCACGGGTGGGAATCGCGGGTTCTAAGCGCGTGGAAAAACCCTTCCTCTTCAGAACCTCTGCGAGATATTTGTTTACGCGGTCGTGACGATTCACGCGTGGTTGATGCGTTCGAGGACATGTTTGCAGTATCTGTGCCAAAGTCTCGCGACACCGGCAGGCGTCGCAAGCTATCGGTTTATCAGGGCGGCCATGTGCGGCCCGGGCTTTGGTGTACGGAAGATTGCACTTCAGTCGGACACAGTTTACGAAACCATGTCCTGACATCAGAGCCGTCCCCGACACCATCCATTGGTTCACGAAGCCCGTCCCAAGGCTGCCTGAAAGGCCGCGTCCGTCAACAGACATATGTAAGCCGGCACCGATTGCCTTCCTAACCCCTGTCCGGTCTCTTATGTTCACTCCATTCGCCGTTAGCGGCGCGGACCAGCGTCTGCGCTCTCTAGCAAAGACAGGCAGTTCAGCCACTGCTCTGCCTATAGGGTCCTTTGAGGCAACCAGCCTTGCCATGCGGTTGGTCCTTAAGAGGGGGGTAGTCAGTAGGAGAGGTGGGATATCGAGGCCTCCGTCACCATGATGGGCGTGGAAGTAGCCGAGAGGCGTGTCGTGGGGCAATCTAAGCCATGAGGGCACCGCCGCTCCAGTAATTTGGTCAAGGAACTTCAACGATTTCTTGTACAAACGGCCCAGTACCGCCGTATGGTACAAGCTCGGTATTAGATTTGTCCGAAGTATAAACAACCTTTGCTGTGGTTTCAACGGAGCTCTCGAGAGCTCCGCTATTCCGAGTTCAACGTTCGTCACTGTCGAGCCCAGTGTATAACCAGCACTGACCGTATTACCCAGGTAGCGGTAACCCTCCGTGATCTTCAGAGCTTTCACCACCTGGCCTTCTTTCGTGCAGAGAAAGCCGGTAGGGTTACATACCCAACGCTTCGATTTACCCCTGACGATCTAGCGCCAGCTCGATTCTCTCGAACTGGGTCTGCAGCCGCCTCGGGGTAGTCGCTAGACATGCGAATGCCAGACAAGATAGTTTTTCCGTTCCTACACTGACCCCTATCTCTTGATCAATATGTCGAAGTGCAAGGTCGACCACCGAATTGAAAAAAACCGGAGATAAAGGGTCCCCTTGTAGGACCCCTCTGAGCACAGATATATCCTGGCTCAATTCGCCGTCGACCCTCAACCGCGTGGTCGATCTCGTATAAACTGAGCGGACATACTCGACTAGGGACTGCGGGATTCCTGCCGAAGCTGCGGCGAAGAATATTGATTCATGCGATACGGAGTCAAATGCCCTGGACACGTCCAGAAAGGCGACGTTGGTGGCCTGACACCTGGTCTTGAAATCAGCGATCACATTCTGGAGAATATACGAGTTCTCCGCCAAACCATCTCCTTTCCGGAAGGCCTTTTGGGAACCACTGATAAGGTAGTGCCTTTCCACACGTTCTGCTAACAGTTTGTGATACAACCAGCAGAGAATCGACCTCATTGTGATCGGGCGAAAGTCTTTCGGTTCAGCCCCCTCGGGCGTCTTGGGAATCAGCACGGTTATACCGTGTTTAAAGGCTCCGGGGGCCTTGCCGATTAGCACCCTCCTTCACATCCGTGTATAAGAACGAGATTATACAATCGTGTGGCAGTTTAAGCCACGAGAGTCATAGTTACTCCCGCCGTTTACCCGCGCTTAGTTGAATTTCTTCACTTTGACATTCAGAGCACTGGGCAGAAATCACATTGCGTAAACACCAGGCTGCGGCCACTGCAATGCTTTGTTTTAATTAGACAGTCGGATTCCCCTGGTCCGTACCAGTTCTAAGTCGGCTGTTAGACGCCGGCCGAAGCGACGAGCGCCGCGAGGACGCCGCCGCGCAGCTGAGGCAGTCCACGGACAGGTCCCGGCGACGGTCCGAGCTCGACCTTGCGGCCTCGCCCAGCCCCTGCCGGTTCCCCGGTCCGCTTCGTACCCCAGCCCGTCCGACCCAGCCCTTAGAGTCAATTCTTGCCCCGACGTTACGAATATAAATTGCCGACTTCCCTTACCTACATTATTCCAGTGACTAGAGGCTGTTCACTTTGGAGACCTGTTGCGGATATGGGTACGGCCCGGCACGAAAATCACACCGTCTCGTGAGGATTTTCAATGGCCGACGAGAGCGCACCGGACACCGCGGGAGGCGCGGTGCTTTCCAAAACAACGTCCCTATCTCCAAGGAGTCCGTTCCTTACAAAGAAAAGAGAACTCTTCCCGGGGCTCCCGCCGACGTCTGCTCACTCGTTTGCATTACCGCACTAGACCACGAGGGCCAATCTCCGTGTCCGTGTTCGGGAATATTAACCCGATTCCCTTTCCATAGATGCAGGCAGATGTTGTTGTGTGTAACAAGTTGTTTTGTTTTGTTCGACGACATTGCCCCAGCTTCAGAACGGCGTTCGCCTATCTCTTAGGGGCGACTGACCCATGTTCACCTGCTGTTCACATGGAACCCTTCTCCACTTCAGTCTTCAAAGCTCTTGTTTGAATATTTGCTACTACCACCAAGATCTGCACCCGTGGCGGCTCCACCCGGACTCGCGTCCAAGGCTTCAGTGCTCACCACGGCGGCCCTCCTACTCGTCGGCGCATGTCGCCCCGGGTGCGTGTTGTGCGCCGACGGTCCGGTATAGGCCCGACGCTCCAGCGCCATCCATTTTCAGGGCTAGTTGATTTAGCAGGTGAGTTGTTAAACACCCCTTAGCGGATTCCGACTTCCGTTGCCACCGTCCTGCTGTTTATATCAACCAACACCTTTTATGGTATCTGATGAGCGTCCTCGTTGGGCGCCTTAACCGGACGTTTGGTTCATCCTACAGCGCCAGTTCTACGAACCATAAGTGGCCCACTTGGCACTCGCATTCGACCCCCGACTCCAATCGAACGAGTCGGACCTCTTACCCATTTAAAGTTTGAGAATAGGTTGAGGTCGTTTCGACACCAAGGCCTCTAATCATTCGCTTTACCGAAGAAAAAACTGCTCCTTCGAGAGGCCAATAGTGATATTGAGCTTCGATTTCCAGAACAACCGGCCTGTTGCTGTGTTGATGTATGTAGGCCGTATAGAAAGTGTCATGGTATTTTGTGTGGTCTGGATATCAACTTAAGATTCTGCAATTGTATAGGCTTGTCTACATGTGCACCTGGACGCTTGGTGATTTCTCCAATGTGCAAAAAAACATGAAATGCCAGCATAAACATAGCAGATATGGAACAATGCAAATAATTATCCGGGATAACAATCTTGTGGCAACCAACTGAGCAAGCCTGGGAAGATCAATTGGGCGCCGACCCAGCCTTTTTCTGACTTCTGATCAAAAGTTATTTGATATAAAAAATGTCTGCTGGGTCTGACAAGCCAACAATCTTGTGGCTGAATGTTATGGCCGAAACAGCCTAGACAATGGTTGATGCTGCATAGTGAGATGAAAACAGGTGCGTAATGAAACCGGCAAGATGGGCTTGTGACAAAGGGATGGATTTAGTACCAGGGGCACTGAGTGGCAGATAATTTTGGAGATTACCGAGACTATAATTGAGTGGCTATGACTATGGTATTACCGAAAGTTTGGCGTCTAACCACCTTGATGCACGTTTTGCCTCGTATATCGAAAATGAGACTATTATATTCAGATATCCTGGAACATGTTGACAGCGAAACAGAATGTTATACTTCAAACAAAACAACATCAACATCCGCACAAGTTTCATGATTTGCTGATTCTTGGAACTAAATTTGTTGAATATCTCAACGACCCCCGCATTGTCACTCGTGAAGAAAATGCAATGGGTAGCTGGACAGTACAGTAGAAGTAGCGTGATGTCAGATGATGAAAATGATTTGTGCCATTTCCCAGCTACACACTTTTTGCCAAATATGACTGCAAAAACTTATGTCACTGGATGCATCAGTGTAAAGTTTGATTGTGTCAGAGGACATAAATCAATGATCGAAAAACATGCATTTTCCATTGAAAGAGCACAAGAAAGTGTTCCAGGCTTGTAAATTAGCTCGTGCCTCACTGTGCAACGTGACATAGTGGTGAGGACGGCCAATTCCACGAGTCAGCTGATTTAAACGTCTAAGAAAGGGGCGTCCACAAGCTACGGCAAGTCAACAAAAACTCAGAAACCTATGACCACTTGTAAATCACGCAAAGTTACCATACGACGCTTTGCTAAGCGAGTCACTAACAAAGTGGCCTTCTCGGTTTAGTTTGCTGGCAACCGGAGCTCCAACTTGAGGGTGTCAACTTCAATGCCATACACAATCTGGCAAGTGGAAGGCAGACAACTCTTGTCGTGGTTGAGAGGGATACCTAGCTTCTGTGACAGCAGCTCAAATGATAGAATGTAATTGAGACATACCGATTCATTTGCATTAACAAATATGAAATCATCCAGGAAATGTCTGACACTGTCAACAGCTGCAGTAATAACACTAATATCCACTGGATAGCCCTGCTGAAACGCTCAAATGTCTGACAGCTAATTGCAGACCCCACCCATAACACTTTATCATGGTAAAATTGGCCATGCCAGGTCATGCCCAACAGATAATAAACCTGTGGTTTGATAGGGATGAGCCGGAATGCATCCTTAATATCGGCCTTAGCTATGAAACAACCTTGTCCGCATTCTTGCACAAGTGCCACAACCTGATCTCGAATTTCATACTGAACACTCATCAACTGTAAAACATTAATCCAAGTAAGGCAAGGGTGTGGCATGTTCAACGTGGCACACCACACGAAGGACACATCAATATATAAATAAATATATATATATATATATATATATATATATATATATATATATATATATATATATATATATATATATATATATATATATGCTGAAATGATAGCACAAGCCTGACTAAGGTATAAGTATCCCAGTACATGAAAGACTAAGCGTATGTATATACATATGCTTACCATACTGTTCAAGCTGGCATAAGTGCCCGAAGTATGGTGTAAAGCAAGCAAACAGTGTCAGCAGAGTGTTGGTATATAGAAGGAAAACAGGTGGCGGGATGTGTGAAGGTGAATGTATGTCAGATGCAAGTACCTATTGAAACGTAGATAAATATAGATATGAGGGGCACCAGTAAAAAAGATATCCGCGAGAGCAAACGCGTGCAGTGGATATGCCCAAGGGTTCAAGCTGTGATGTCACCACCAAGGGCGAAGAGAACGGATATACACGTTCAATGACTCCGCCCGCCCAGGGGCCATGTAACGGCTATACACAAGACCATCACACCAGAGTGAACAAATGAACGGATATACCCATTCATGTACAACACTCACCAATGATAACTAGACACGGATATAAACGTTTTGGGTAACCTGGAAGACCATCACACCAGAGTGAACAAATGAACGGATATACCCATTCATGTACAACACTCACCAATGATAACTAGACACGGATATAAACGTTTTGGGTAACCTGGAAGACCATCACACCAGAGTGAACAAATGAACGGATATACCCATTCATGTACAACACTCACCAATGATAACTAGACACGGATATAAACGTTTTGGGTAACCTGGAAGACCATCACACCAGAGTGGAATAAATGACCGGATAGACACGTTCATGAACAACACTCACCAATGGTAACTATAAATGGCTTGAGTGAAAAAATGAAAGGATATACATATTCAGGTACAACACTCATCAAAGGTAACTATAAACGGACATGCACGTTTAGGTAAACATGTAAGATGACACAACAGAAAATGAACGGATAGACACATTCACGGACAACACTCACCAAAGGTAACAATAAACGGCTATACACGTTTTGGGTAACCTGAAAGACCATCGCACATGAATGAAACAATGAACGGATAGACACGTACACGTACATCATTCACCCATGGTAACTAGAAACGGCTATACACGTATTGGATAACTTGAAAGTCCATCACACCAGAGTGAAAAAAGGAAAGGATATACATATTCAGGTACAACACTCACCAATGGTAACTATAAACGGCTTGACACGTTTTGGGTGACCCGAAAGACCATCACACCAGAGTGGAAAAATTAACAGATAGATACGTTCATGGACAACACTCACCAATGGTAAGTAAAAACGGCTATACACGTTTTGGGTAACCTGAAAGACCTTCACACCAGAGTGAACAAATGAAAGGACATACATATTCAGGTACAACACTCATCAAAGGTAACTGTAAACGGACATGCACTTTTAGGTAAATATGTAAGATGACACAACGGAAAAGGAGTGGATAGACACATTCACAACCCCAGATACACAATGGTAAACCACAGATGAATATATCTCTATGTGTGTCCATAGAATACAATACCTGTAGGTGAAGGATGAGGAATCTGCGCAACCAGTGAGTCAGACGGCTAGACAAGGGTTTGGGTAACTCAAAAGACCATCACACCAGAGTGAATGAATGGATATATATACATTCATGTACACCACTTACCGATGATAACTGTAAAAGGATATGCACGGTGTGGGAAATAGGTAAAACGAAGACAAAGGAAGTGGAATGGATAGACACATTTACTGTCCTGGATCCACGCTGGTAAATGCATATGGAGAAAAAGTGTGTACTATGTGCGGAACCTGGAATACAAGATATGGAGGTGAAGGATGATGAGACACATATGTGGCCTGATCTTGCAAAACCATGTGAAATACTGAAAGAGATATCCAAGTTGCATAGTAAATCAGAAGAAGTCATGTCAAGGCGCGAATGTGTGGACACACACATCCGCCATCTCACCAAAAAACGTAACAGCAAAACCGAGAATCATATGTGTAGCAACCAACAAACTGCAAGGTGTAAGGGCGAATGGGACACATATTCACCATATCCCACAATAATGCTGAAACAAATGCAATAGAGAATTATGCAAACTGGGTGAGTCAAATGCAAGTGACAAGAAACAGTGGACATCGGGATAGAACATCCTCACTCACTCTTGGAGAGGTAAATAACAGCCCCCCGAATGGAGCGATAATAGAGACGTTCGCCCGCCGCCGCGATGTGGACGCCATCATCACACAGCAAGGAAAACATACACAAAAATAGTCTCCCGGGTACAATACCGTGAGAAACGCGTCACTAAACTATCATCGACGAACAGAACCTGTTAGGGAGAGGAAAGAGGGATTGGCGTTGAACGGGATGCGGGGCCAGGGGGCCATACCGCTGACGCCATGACAAGACCAGTTCAAACCCGACGGACACACGAATAAAGGGTCTTTTTATTATCTTCTTCAAATTCTTATGGTTACTTCTGTACTTGTTTAGAGGAAAATTCCACAGTCTGCTCATGCGCAGTTTAAAACCAGTGATTAAAACAGTGTTTTTTTATATTAATTTTTCCAAATAGTTTTGAAGTGTCTTGATATAGGTGTTGTTTTAGACCCAGACCTCAACTGCTGTGAGGGTGCTGGCCGAGGACACTGCGTCGGGGATCTTATTCCACAGTCGGATAGCTGATGGGTAGAGTGAGTGAAGGTGTGTGTTCGTCCTCGAGTGAGGTAGGAGGAGCTTGTCGGGTTGTCCTCTGGTGAGTCGGCTGTTGGCTGTCAACATTCCCTCAATTGGTGTGATGTCCACAAGGCCACTCATTATGATGATGGCCTTGCTGATTGTTATGTATAACGCTCGATTTCGTATAGCTCGATTTCGTTGTAACGGCTTCGCAAGACACCACTTCGTGACTGTGCGTGTTTTGGCACGAGGAAGAAGAAACCGTTTCCGGTTAAGCCAGGACGCTGAGTCGTAGTTGCTCAACGTTACGCTTGTTACAAATCCCTTCAAAACATGACACTGACAGTTATTCTTTCACGGAGGGTCTGTAGCTGTAGTTTGTTTACTAGTTCTGTGGCGCCGGCGCCGGAGATACATTACTTCCTAGCATCTACATAACTATTATTCTACTATTAGAATTTCGCATATATATATATATATATATATATATATATATATATATATATATAAACTATTTGTGAAGCATATTATACATAGCGACACGACAACCCATACTGGCGTAGGAAGGGTAATCGTTGAACTACGCATAGCGGCCGAGGTGGGCATGCCGCCTTGCCATCGAGGTTTGATAGAGTTTGTTTTATGAATTGTATTCGTTACAGGAATGTAAACGATTTTAGTTTTTAATCTCGTGTGCATGTAGGGTACTGTGGAGGAAGATGGTCTATTGTCCAAGACGGTCCGAGCTAATGTTAGAACGGGTTTAAACTGTGTTATGTGCATGGATTTTTCTCCCAACTTTCATAGAAATAATCGCTGGTCCCTTCGCTATTTTTGGGCGACAGCGGGAATCCCTAAAGGAGGACATCTTGCGTGCTCCAGGATGTAATGTTTGAAGGTAAGTCAAAATGAAATGACTGAATTTTATGGTGATCTAATATGGAGCACTCATGTAAAGTGTTAAAAGGCAGAACGAATGTAAGGAGAAAAGGTGATTTTCATACTGTGAGGAGATTAACTTTATGGTAGTAGATGGAAGTATGGAGAAATCTGCCGCCATGACTAAGGGAGCATTTATTTATCAAAATAGCAGAAAAACACATATGGGGGAAGTCGGATCAAATCAAATGGGGAAAGATGGACCAATGGTCCGTCTCTCCCCATGTTACTAATTTTGTATTGTAAAGTGAAGTTGCCTCATTAAGCAGAACAGTACTCTATTTCTGGAGTGCTATGTTGTATGTGTAGCCGTAGGTCATAGCCATATGGTATATATGTCAGTCCTAGCCATAAATAGTAAGTAAGTGATATGCATTAGCAATAGGAATGTGGTACCTAGATTCACTCATGTCCCTTTGCTTGATCAGGTTGCGGCTGTGTAAAATGATTATTACATCATGTACCATCCTAGTGGGCCAATGTATGTTTCAACCATGCCAAGTTATAGCCCGAGTCAACCCAGGAAAGCTGTTGACAAAGGCTATAACTTGGCATGGCGAGGGTGAAATAGTATAGGCCTAAAGCTGTAACATCAGATTTGCAATAGCATATTATTATCCTCTATTTTTTCTTTCAGGGCACCAATTGTGTGATCAATAGACGTGTGCAGTCTTCCTCAAGAACTCATCATTGTTATTTTAGTGTGTCCAGACCTTGTCATGATTAACATTTCCTTGCATGAAGAAGAAGCTTCAATGGATGAAGTAGATGTACAGAACAGGTTCTCTAACTGTACAATAAATGTATTTTGAGTCAATTGCTGTACACAAAAAATTATAAACGTAAATCTGCCCGTGGATCATGGAAAAAAGAGGACATGAAACGTGCAATTCATTCCATTCAGAATCAGATATGTACCATTACAAAAGCAGCGAAAGAGTGTACGAAGTACCTAAAACGACCTTGATCAGGCATTTCCATGGTGAATTGAAGGCTAAACGTCCAGGTGAGCTCAGTCTTAGTAGGGCCCCAACAATAGGTTCCCAAAATGAAAAAGCACTGGTTGAATATATCAAAGGGATGGAATCCAAACTGTTTGGCCTCACAAGGACTGATGTGCGAAAACTAGCATATGAGTTTGCAGTACGGAATAACATCACTCACTCATTCTCAAATGACAAACAAATGGCCGGAACAGACTGGTTATATGCCTTTATGAAAAGGAACCCTGACATCAACCTTCGAAAACCTGAACCAACATCACTTGCACGTGCCATGGGATTTAACAAATCCCAAGTGAAAAGATTTTATGACCTACTTGGTGACATTACGGATCAAGAGAAACTTGAAGCTTGCAAAATGTTCAATGTTGATAAAACAGGCTTATCGACCGTACAAAAACCCCAAAAGATTCTTGCAACCAAGGGGAAAAAATCAGTTGGATGTCTTACAAGTGCAGAACGGGGTACACATACCACTGCAGTTTGCGCCATGAGTGCAGCCAGACAGTTTGTGCCCCCAATGTTGATCTTTGCCAGGAAAAGAATGAAAGACGAATTGATGGATGGTGGTCCCCGGGGTCCATTGGGCGTTGCAGGGATTCTGGCTACATAGACAAGGATCTCTTCTGGGAATACCTGCAACATTTTGTATCTCAGGTCAAGTGCAGCAAAGAACATAAAGTGCTACTGATACGGGCACACAAGCCATACAAAGAGCATTGCTGTTATTGACTTTGCAAGATACAATGGCATAATCCTTATGTCACTGCCACCGCATACCACACATAGATGACAACCACTGGACACATCCTTGTTCAAATCCGTTGAAAGTTACTATGACGAGGCCAGTGGCTGCGTAATCATCCTGGTAGGGCAGTAACAACATGGCAGGTGGCAGGTCTCTTTGCAGAGGCCTATGGTCGAGCGGCTACAAAACAAACTGCAGTAAATGGGTTTCGATCCACGGGAATCATGCCATATGATCCCAATGTCATTTCAGACCATATGTATGCTCCTTCAGACGTTACAGATACACCAATGGCAAATGTGACCCAGAATGCCCAAGAGCCGCAGCCAAGTATGAGCAGTGAGCCGCAGCCAAGTATGAGCAGTCATGCCCAGAAGGCACAAGAGCTGCAGTCAAGCACGATCACTCAGCCCCAGAATATACACGAGCCACAGCCAAGTACCAGCTGTCAGCTGCAGAATGCACAAGAGCTGCAGCCAAGTACGCGCTGTCATGCCCAGAATGCACAAGAGCTGCAGCCAAGTAGCTCATCCATGGATATCTCGTTTGAGGACATAATGCCAATACCCAAAGCATCAAGAGCTACAAAACAAAGCCGAAGATCAACTAGGGCTGAAGTACTGACGGGGTCTCCATACAAGAAAGTATTGAATGAGGCCCAACAGGCATCAAAAGGAAAGGGTTCGAGCTCGAAGCGTCCAAGTAAAGGAAAACAGATGAAACAAAAGAAAAGTAAGTCACAAGTAAGTTTCCAAGTCACAAGTTGATGTTGTTGTAGACCGTGATGATACATGATACGTGATGTCTCACATGTGGAGATTCTATCGTGATAGTGCCCCTGAGGAAAAGTGGATACAATGCGACGAGTGTTAAGATTGGGCACACGAAGACTGTTCCAATATCGTGAATAAGAATTTCTTCGTAGGTGATGATTGTGAAGATTAGTCAAACTGACATTGGCTCTACATTTTCTACTTCTGATGAAACGTTTATCATGTTATTCTTCTAGTCAAATTGACGTTTGATTTACAATTGGTACCTGTTAATTAAAACTTTATTTTATTCTGGTAGTCGTTTGTAAGACTGTTTGTCTCACATGTTGCTAATTCTATGGCAAGAGTCCAAGTCAGCTGTCCTGTGTGATGACATGAAGGCTGTGCTAATTTCGTGCATGCAACATTCTATAAAATTATTGACAATTGTCAAGATTAGACAGGCAGAATGTTCTGAGATTTGCTCAAAAAAACTTTAAACTTTTAATTTTAAAAGCATTGTTGATGTTCATAAAGACTTTGATAATACTGCCTGCCTCACATGTGAATTATATCGCAAGAGTCAAGCTGCCAAGTGCGATGAGTGTTTATCTTGGGAACACAACGTTCTATATGATACAACCGTGAGGGTTACTTAGGTGACTTGTTCCCTGTTCATTATTTGACATTTGCTCAACATGTTTGTTTTACCTTTGATAAAGTTCAGATTGTATTTGGATAATTGTTGTTGATTTATTTTTGTAATGCAGTGGAACCTAATTAATACGGACCTCAGTAATCCGAATGCCGCACTTTCTGAACACATATTCCTGGGAACAGAATTCTTCATTGTAAGTAATAATGACTCAACAATCCAGATGCCTGATTAATCTGAACAGTTCACTAGGGTACAAAGGTATTCGGATTAACAAGGTTCCACTGTACTAGTAATAGTTTGCCTGTTTGAGCCTCTGTGCTGACCAGGGAACAGTGGATGCAATGCAACTAATGCACATATTGGGTCTATAGGGACTGTACTAACTTTGTGCATATCTCGTGTTACAATTATGCTGATTGTTGTTAAGTCAAGTTTTCGTAATTTATTGGCTTAATCTTTACCAGGAATTCACCCTACTTTTATAACAGCCGTAGTTTACATGGGGGAGCAAATTTTTTTTTTTTAAACGGATATCCACCCATGCTAAATACGCACATTAATTAAACTGGTTCATCTTCCCCCACGTACTGGTCCATCGTGGACAAATATTTGTCCAAGATGGACCACAAAAACTTTTTTTAGCATCTCGCCACGCATCCCCATATTTATTTATTTATTTAAAACATTGCTCACATTTGTAGATGAAAGACCATGTTTTATATAGATAAGCTGTTTTATCTTCCTTGATGTCTCTAAAGGGGTGAAATTTAAGGAAAACGCCTTAAGGGGTCCATCTTCCCCCTCATTACCCTATGTATATAAGATATGTGAGGGAATTTTGGCGGCAGTATCAGATCGTTTTCATGGTTAGGTCAGTGACTAAGATAAATAAATGATCGCTTACTGCCACACCCCGGGTTTTTTCGGTGGACATATTCAGTGGGGAACATTTTCTTTCAAGAGTTGTCGTCAATCAGTGAATTCAAAATAACCTGTGCACTAAATCTGCCTTGAGGCATGCAGTTCACAGTAACTGTTTGATCGTTCGGATAAAGTGGAACCTGTCCATTCTGTGGGGCAGCCATTTGATTGCCAACGCGCGCTTGGCTGGAATGTTTCGCATTTTGAATCTGGAGTAATGTCTTTCATTTCTCAGCTGCTAGGTTATTCTGCTTTTTGCATCCGTATGTATGACACTCGGGTACTTTAGTAATGGTAGATTTATCAAAGTAACTTAAACCATGTCGATGTGTTACTGTTTCTCATTAAGCTAACCTGGGCGAAGTTGTTATTAAGCTAACATGGGCTAGTTGTTTCTTAAGATACTAAACTAACCTGGGCGAATCTTATCACTGACATAGCTTCCAAATCATCAACAGTTTTAGGTATGATCAAATGAACCATCGGACCATGCAAATCTGATGCTAGTCCGACCCAAACTTGAATATGCCTCTCCTA